>JAPWTK010000111.1:600000-787500 GCA_029963805.1 Aromia moschata
TGACCAGCGGAATCAAATGTTATAAACCTATAACACTATTAAACAATGATATAACCGTTGGCATTAGCGTTACTCGATGTACACTGCAGGAAGGTTGCACGATCTGATTTTGTACATCATATACATCTATAAGACTTATACATCTTATACATCTTAAGAGATCATATACATCATATATATATATATATCTTATAAGACCATGACGGCATCTAAGCCGCAATCCAGAGACTCAGCCGGATAACGGGCTCACTCCGTTGCCCGCCGTCACCGCGAGGAGGTACCCTAGATGCAGACGCACGCAATTTTGGGAATCCCCTTTGTAGTGGTGTTATGAGGTTATTACCTTTCATTTCACTGTTCGAACGTATCCTGAGTGTCCGTGAAAATTTACGTTAATACAAATTGCATGAGATGAACTGTTTTCGTTTGATTTGGGGGGCAATGGAGTTATGGTGCTATGGTGTTATGGGGTTATATGACTATGGAGTTATGGTTTTGAGGTATCATGGGGTTATTGTGTTATGGTTTCAAGGGGTGAAGGGGTTTGATGTGAAGGGTTTATCGGTATATAGCTCAAAAATGTATTTTTGAGGTTATGGGAAACCCTAGCCCGATGGGGTTATTCTGACTCCAGATTCGGATTCAGCAACCAAAAAAACGTATAGTAAACATGGTCTGACCCCCAAACGCGAAAATTTTTTTTTGTGTGGCTGTGTTATTACTAATAAGCTGCCATGCATTTTATTAGCTTGGATAGTTATATCCAAGCCTGACTAGGGCCTAAGTCCTCAGGCCTCCAGGCTTTCGGTATAACTGGGCTTCGACACTACTTAACTGTTCTCTCATAGCAGACTGTGCTATACCGCTTAACAGCAGACTGTGCTATACCGCACAATAGGTATACAACTACAATTTAAGCCTTGTTCTGAACCACAAAACCCAAACATTTTTTTAAAATCTAAATAAATCTAAAACAGCAGTGTCGCCAATATTATGATTTTTGTGAACAGTTAGTTCCCTCTTTCGTGTCAGAATGAGAGGGGGGGGGGGTTGGGGATATAATGGATGATATTTTGTTGTGACAGAAGAAACTGTACTTTATTCAAAGACCTAGAAGCTTTTTGTTCGAAAAATATCATTTATGTAAGATTAATATCCTACTAACTTACATATTGTTGAACAGGGGAATAGATTTTAAAAACAATGTCCCACTTAAAAAAGTGAGTTAAATGACCATGAAATTAAAAACCACTCCTAATTTTTAAGTTTTATTGATAAAATTTTAAGTTTTAATGATTAGTGATAAAACTGGTTTTTAATATTGTTCTATAATTCGGTAATTTTTGATAAATATCTCACAAAAACCAATAATTAGTTAGACGTATTCGTACTGCAAACGATTTCTTAATTAAAATTATACAGAAATACACAGGGAGTTCCATTTAAAAGTCCAAAGTTGCTTATTTCTTATATCCGGTTATGGATAAACGTGAAAGTCTCCAAATTTTGAGCCATTTACAACAGTAAAAATCGGAAAGGCCTTTCTTTTCGTTCAAAAGTTATTGAGTGTACCCTGTCTTCGTAGGCACCCTGTATATACAGGGTGCTATATAGCAAAAAACATAGTTTTAAACACCGTGTGTAATACATTATTAATTCAGGATAAAAAATACTTGAGCAATTCGACAGAAAATGTTTTTATCAGTAAATTCAGACTAAGTCCACACAAGTTGATGTAAGGATGTAATTGTAAACTAATGGTAAGGACGTAATTTAATGTAAATGTTACATTAAATCCTTGTAGCCAAAGCTTATTACAAAGTGCTATAAGAATGTTTATTTTGTCATAACCGCGAAAATAACGCGAAAAAAAATACGTACTTCCTAAAAATTACTATTAAAATAACTCAATAAGAAACAATCTCTTTTTTTAATTTGTGTTTACCTTTTGAATCCACAAATAACTATTATTTCATTTAATCAGGTTTACGTTTCTTCACATTTCCAAGATCCCCACGCAATGTATCCGTATCTTGGACAGATATTTTTTCTTAGTATTTTATCTAGTAGGATATTACGACAATATTGGTAACCCTTTCTGGGTTAAGATAAGATCTAACAAAATTGAATAAATTTATCACATCCTAAAAGTTAATTGTAAATCATAACTGTAAAGGGTTATATTCAATAAGTAAATATTATTTAATAATTTTACTATCAATGCCATCCTCTGAAATAAATTTGTAGTGATATCTTGTAAAATATCATAAACGGGCCATAAATGAGAAATATATGTTAAAATGTGCGTTTTTTTAAATACACTAAAACATAAAAAGTGCTGGGGCCCATCTTAGGATAGACAGATCGAGCACATTCGCCTTCAGCCTGTTTCAGGTTCTAGGAAAGATACCTGAGTTAAAACATAATTGGCATTCTTCGACTGCACAAAACATCATTTAAATTATCTGGGAAATGAATTATATAATGTACAGCTATTTAATTTTCTTAATTCAGTAATGTGCCGAGTAATTAACTTAATCCATAAATGATACATGATTAAGTGTATTCATTTACTATTTTAGGTTCTAAATTACTAATAAATTAAATGGCTTTTACTTACTTAAGTTTTAGGATGAATTTTGATTACGTGGCTGATACAAGTAAAATACCGCTGTTACAATTTTACAATTTCATTGTAACATAATAAAGAACAAAAATAGAACGCAATAGAGATAGTTATTTATGCAACAAGTGTGTAAAGTTACCCTTTTTTTGACGAGTGTAAATTTTCAACAATCACATGAGTAAAAAAATTGACCTCACCTACGAATTACATAGAGTAGATATTTTTTTATACTGTATTTTTTATATAAAAGAACAAACATCATCAACTCTTTTCATCATAATAATAATTGTCTTTCCACTCCACATTAGCGCGTAATAATGATTTATTCGACTTATCTTTGGCATTATTAGGTATTAATATGACAAAATGCTAAAAAAATATTTAAAACCAAATAAGAAACTAGCAGAGTCCACTTACACAATTTTAAAGTCAGTGAATCTGTCAAAATGTCAAATGACATATCTTACGTAGTAACAATTTTATTTTTTACATACTGCCATTAATGTAAACAAATCAATACAATATATGACCATAATGACTTCAAAGTATCAAAGTAAATTAAAGTATCAAATATACTTTAGTTGTATATTTCTGTAAGAAGTACTCAATCCATATAATAATAGGATGTCCGGGAAATAAGTACTAAGTAATATCATAGATTCCTTGACCAAAAAGAAAATGATTTGGGCCAACTTGCATATAACCAAAGTTGCTTCGTTTTTCCGCTAGAGGGTCTAAAAATTTCAGAAAAATTTTAGTTTACTTTAATAACTCTAAAGTACGGCTATCAATTTTGACCATTTTTGGGATATGGCTTTAAGCCAATAGTTAACGTTTTTTGGTGTTATAGAAGACACTTTCGAAAATATAGAACCTAATAACACCGGCCAACAAGTGTCAGAAAGCGGAAACTCTAGTATAAGTACTTTTCCGAAGGTTTCCGCTACACTTAATCCGAATCTGGAATTGCTCCAACACGTCAGGTTTTTGACATTCTCTAACCTAAAAGTGCAAAAAACACTGTTTTCTGACCTTTTTGAGTTGAGTATGTAACATCATAAGGTATTCCGTTTTCACAGAACTTATAGCATCTAAAAGTAGGATTATTCCTCTTTAAAATCAATATTGAATCATCCAGATATATTTTTTTCTTCACCGAGATATGACAATTTGAAGTTTGTGTTTCATCAATCTACTCAAAGGCAAGCCAAAAAAAGAGTACAAGCTACTTCTTTGAGCTTATTTTTGTAAATAGTGTTAAATTGCTGTATCCGCATTTTCAAGGTCGTTGATTACAGATCCACTGTCAGATTATAAAAATTCGAAATGTCGGATCCAATATGGAGGTTAAAAATTTCATAAAGTCTATAAATATGGAGGTTTCTGATTGCGAATGCATGGTAAGATTTTTCAAGAATATCAAGGTCATTCTTTAAGTAACTTTTTAAATGCAATGGTGACCTTGGTCTTGACCTTGACAATGACTCTCAAGGTTATTTCAATGTCAACTTTTTTTTTAAATATAAATATCTTGACGTCGTCAATCGAAATAAGGAAAAAAATCATTCAAAACTATACTCAGGTCTTAGGACATATGTGACCTTGACGGTCACACAAAGGTTGGCTCACAAACCCTAAGCCTACAAAATCCAAGCCCACAAAATAAAAATATGTTATCATTCAACCATAAAAACGTTGCCCGTAATGCACCTCTTCGCGGCGATAACATTTCCACTCCTTTTTTTTTGTATTTTATTGGATTGTACTAATATGATAACGGAAAAAAACCTACACACCCTCTTTAAGCCCATAAAATCTAAACCCATAAGACACAAGCCTACAAACCCCAAAACCATCAAACCCAAGCCCACTAAATCCAAGTGCACAAAAATCAAGAGCTAATAAATCCCATGCCCAAAACCCCCAAGCTTAGGGTTTATGAGCTTAGGTTTTGTAGGCTTGGGGTTTGTGGGCTAAGAAAAAATTACCTGAAATTGTATTGTAGTGAAATTTTTGTCCACCATATTGGATCTGCCATATTGTATCAAACGACCTTAGAATGCTTACATATACAGTAATTTAAGAGTATTTAAAAAATACACTCACAGAGGTACGTACTCTGTTTGTATGTATACGTACATATGTGCTTTTGGCTTGCATTTGAGTAGATCGATGAGACCCAAAGTTCAAATTGTCACAGTAAATCAATTGTCATAGTAAATATCACAGTAAAATAAAAAAAAAGATCATATTTGTAAAATATGTCAAAAAACAGTGTTTTTTACACTTTAAGGTTAGAATATCTTTAGGTAAGAAAACCTAACTTGAGCAATTCTGAGGCCATGTGCGAATTTGGCGCACTAAAAACCCTCAGAAACGCGTACTAGAGTTTCTGCTTCCGAAAATCAGTCAAATTGTGTTGGCCTGTGTAATTAATGTCGAGCGTAGTTTTCTACTTGTATTTTGTTATTGCGTGAATAATGGCTACCGATTTGTTTTTTATTGAATCGCCAATTTGGTTCCGAATAGGAAGTGCTTAAGTTGCCTCTCGAACTGATATTCGAACACCAAGAAAAATATTTTTTTATATTTTAGGATGATTTGGCGATTTCAACTAGAGCGAATGTAAAATGTGTTACATACATGAAATAAAGAAACAATGTTCTACTGTTAAAGTTTATTTTCAAATTAAAGCACTTTCACCATATTTTATTTTAAATTACAACAAATGCTCAAAATAGTCTTACAGACAATCTGAAGTTTTAAATGACACCTACATTAAAGACAAAAGCAAGTCTACTATTTCTGGTTACTACATTATAGTGTGACATTTGTAAAAGTGACATTTGTGACAGCTGACATTTATTAAGTTTTATAGTTTACATATTTAGTCTATTTAGTTTATACACTAGCTGTTAGGAAAGAATTGTATGGAATGACATATTAGATATTCTAGATGTCAAAGGAATTTTCTAGAAAATGTAAAATTTATAAATACTGG
Source organism: Aromia moschata (assembly GCA_029963805.1). NCBI lineage: Eukaryota > Metazoa > Arthropoda > Insecta > Coleoptera > Cerambycidae > Aromia > Aromia moschata. Next base: position 605,628 of record JAPWTK010000111.1, read on the forward strand.
TGTTGTTGCTAGGAGTTAGTTAGTTGTGATTTGGATGTAACAGAGTTAAGGTCGACGAATTGTAAAGTGTTTAGAAGTGAAGAAGTAAATTATTTAGAGAGAAATACGTAGCATTTTGGTGACAGCGGTGGGATTAACGAAGAATTTGAAGAGGAAAATTGTATATGGTGAATACGAGGGCAACAAGATACGACGAGGAAACGACGACGATGGATGTGAGTGAGATACTAAAATTTTTGCAACAAGGAGAAGAAAAGCGTCAGCAAGAGGATGAAAAGCGACGACTGGAGGATGAACGACGACGGCAGGAGGACCGTGAGGAGGCAGAAAGGCGAGAGGAAAAGCGACGGCAGGAGGACGAACAACGACGACGAAAGGACCGTGAGGAGGCAGAACGACGACGACAGGAGGACCGTGAGGAGGCAGAAAGGCGAGAGGAACAGCGACGGCAAGAGGACGAACGGCGGCGACAGGAGGACGAACGACGACGACAAGAGGACCGAGACGAGGCGGAGAGGCATCATCATGAAATTTGCGAGTCTCAACAAATAATAAACACCAGGTTAAATGCATTTTCTGGGAGGATTGATGGTGTGGAACAGCAGATTGACCAGGTAGGCCAAAATGTCAATAGAATTGAGAAGGAGTTTCAGGAGAATAGGGAAGAAATCGAAAGAAGACTCGAAAGAAGATTAGAGGACACCAAACGGCAGGTACAAAAAGAAATACTGGAAAAGATAGAAAGGCTGGAGAACCAATTACATCGTACTTCAATAGCCGATTCAGGAGATTGTTCGACCTCACCAGCTACTCCGTTACAACATTCAGGCCTTATGCATACTGAAAGGTCAGTACACAAAATGCTTAAGCCTCCTACGTACGATGGACAGTCATCATGGTCCATGTATCGCAGACAGTTTGAGGCTGCCGCAAAGGCCAACGAATGGACTATTTCTCGAAATGGCCCGAAGTAGTACCCCTCCCCAATCAAGAAGCAGAAACTGTAGCCGAAGCGTTCATCGAGAATGTCATAGCTAGACACGGAGTACCCCTCGAACTGCATTCTGATCAAGGAAGAAACTTCGAATCAGAGCTGTGGCAAGAAGTAATGAAAATAATGGGCATCAAGAAAACCCGAACCACTGCGCTTCATCCCCAGTCGAATGGCATGGTTGAACGCCATAACAGGACCATATGCCACTACCTGTCTAAATTTGTGTCTGAAAATCAAAAGGACTGGGACAAATTGGTGCCTCTGTTCTTGCTGTCGTATCGAAGTTCCCAGCATGAGTCGACTACCTACACTCCGTCTATGCTGACCTCTGGAAGAGAAATGAAGTTGCCTACTGATCTCATACTTGGCCATCCAGTAGAAGAAAATCAGGAACGATCTTTGCCAGAATTTGTGGAGGACTTGCGAGAGAGAATGGACCGGATCCACCAATTTGCCAGGGAGAAGCTGAAAATTCACAGCGACAAAATGAAGCAGCGTCTCGACACTACATCAACAAAGACTGCATTTAAGCCTGGTGATGCAGTATGGTTGTACGCCCCAAAAAGGACGAAAGGAAAAAGTCCAAAGCTTCAGAGCAACTGGGAAGGCCCGTACACCATAATAAAGAAAATCAACGACCTGGTCTACCGCATCCAGCTGTCTCCAAGAAGCAAGCCGAAGGTGGTCCATCTGGAAAGGCTCGCAAAGTACACAGGACATAATCCACCCGATTGGTTTGTCGTCGAAGATCCACCGCCTAGGACTGAAGACAGTGTTATTCGGGACGAATAACTTTGAAGAGGGGAGCAGTGTGACATTTGTAAAAGTGACATTTGTGACAGCTGACATTTATTAAGTTTTATAGTTTACATATTTAGTCTATTTAGTTTATACACTAGCTGTTAGGAAAGAATTGTATGGAATGACATATTAGATATTCTAGATGTCAAAGGAATTTTCTAGAAAATGTAAAATTTATAAATACTGGTGTTGTTGCTAGGAGTTAGTTAGTTGTGATTTGGATGTAACAGAGTTAAGGTCGACGAATTGTAAAGTGTTTAGAAGTGAAGAAGTAAATTATTTAGAGAGAAATACGTAACAATAGGTTTACTGGTCATTTAAAAATTACTTTTTTCCTAGCCAAACGCCTCATCCAGTCAATATTTTGCTAGAGGTTGAAAAAGCTTATTTTAACAAATAGTCTAATCAGTCGCCATTATTCAAGGCATAACAAAATATGCAATGAAAACTACGCTCGTCATGAATTATCAGGTGTTTACATTCCCAAAGTTCTCTGTGTAGCACTAAAAAATGTCAATCATAGGCCTAAAGGCCGCACCCCAAAAACGGTCAAAACTGGCAACCGCGTTTTAGAGTTATTAAAAAAAAAAGAAACTAAAACTTCTCCGGAATTTTAAGACACTAACGGCTAAACGAAGCTTTGGTTATACGCAAGTTGGCCTACAATGTTTTTTTTTGGCTCGAGAAATCTCTGGCATTACGTTGACATTCGATTCCCGGACATCATGTATAAGTTATATTGTCCTTTTCCTTACGTACTAGTGCGTTTTCTTTTTCGCAGAAGTCCGTTAAAATGAATTTTGAAGGAGAATGATTCCCCCTTCATCGTCAGTGCCATCAGAAACAACAGACTAGGATTTAGATCTTATTATATTGTATTTCACTTATAATATATGTACGTATAAGCTTATATTATAAAATTAACTTATACTTATTTATATTTTATATTTATTTAGGTATACAAAAATCTTACCTCGTTATCTTATTTAGGTGTAAATATTAGGTAGATTTCAGTAGAAAAATCTGAATATTTACAACATATTTATCCTGATATTTATTTAAACACAACTAATTTTTTTTCAGTTCTGATCAAAGTAGTTGGCCTAGTAAAGAGGTATAGATACTGTGTTATACTTTTATTGACTAGTTAATTATGACATAATACTGATAGTTACGATGGGCGATTAGGGGATGAGGTGAGACGAAAACAAACAATTACTTTTCTCTAATATTCGTGTTGTAAACCAGCCTCTTTAAAGTATGCTATCAAAGTAATTTTTTTATAATATTGGAATGAGATCAAAATAAACAGAAAATACTATTTTCAAAAGTCATTGCTTTCTACATATATACAGCATCCGCCATAATGCTCCAACGTTGTTGAAAAAAAATTGTTATTGAGATATAAACATTTTTGAAGTAATCGATTCTGCATGTCCGAGTAAATATCGACATACCAGGAAATCTTAGTTACCTTACTTAGATGGATTTAATTTGTACTTAACAAACAGATGTCATACGATGAAGTGAGTGTATCAAAGTTAATCCATTGTACGCCTCGTCATGTCTTTATAATATCCTGAATTCCACAAGGGTCACACCTGGGGCCAGCTTCGTTCTCATTATACACGTACATGAACGATATTGACACATGTCAGACTTTAATGAACTTGCTCACAACAAATTGGTATTGCTCAAAAACAAATGTTAATAAGTGCTACTCATTTTCCTCTAGTCTATCAAATTCTGATTTTGAATACCAATATAATATCAATAACAGTGTTCAAAAAAATATATAAGTTCCGTTAAATGTTAATTCTCACAAAAATTCATTCACATTATTAAATTGTACATCTGATGATGGTGAATGATATTGATAATTATGGCTTGTGTAAATTCTCTTGATCTAGATACATGCAAGATACCGTGAGAGAGCATGAAAAGCTAGAATTAAGTCTAACATACGGCTATTACTGTTGTATATGTTATTTAACTGAAATAGAGAAAATAAATGTATTAGATCATTTAAAGAAATGACATTGGCAGTGTTATTAATGTTTGAATTGTTAATTGTTGCAAACTCGGGTATGTTAAAGTCACCAAGTAGAATAATTTCAGTGTTATACAAATATCTTCATGATATTAAGCTTTCTATATATGGATTACAATATTCCAGTGAGAATCTAGGACGAAAATATACAAGTATTACATACCAGTACTTAGCGTTTTTGCCCACTTTAGCATTTAAAAATATCCATTATAGGTAACAGTTGAAGGTATTCGCAGTGTTCAAAGCATAGGTTAGTGGCTAAGATATAATTATTAAAAGCTAATAATACACCACCTCCTCTAGACATATACACTGACTCGAATTTTCGAGCAGAACATATAATGATATAATTTTCATCGAGTAATTCAGTAGTTATACTGCAGTAATATTCAAATAGTAGTCAGCAGTAATACTCAACCCGGTTTTTGTTAATTCAAGTTTGTAATAAGACGCGCTTAATATCAATGAGTTTTTGTAAAGTTCCTGAATGTCACTATTTAGACCCCTTTCTTACATTTTGGTAATAGATAGAAATATATTTATTTTGTTTGTAACCAAGTTACCATTCTTATTGACTTTGTTAGAAATATTCAAAGGGGTTTAATTCAAATCACTATCATTTTTTGTTAGTTGCTATATATTACCAGGTCCTATTACCTCATTTGGACAATTACATTGAACAATTCTTATCCAAAAGAATGCAGTATGATTTGAATCAAGCTGACTGGTCTTATCTTTATGATTTGAACAGCTAATGTACTTTACGTTATTTGCAGAACAGTCCCTACTTCTAAAACTTGATACTTTAACCCCAATATACAAAGCAAAGTACAAAATCGATAACATCATTTACGGCACAAATATTATATCCAAGAAAAAGATATCCACTACTTATAATTCGATTGTATGCACCATAATCAGCTTGTTACACTGAATAGAAGAGATTGTTCTTATTTTTTGCACTTTTAATATTAATATGTTTGATATCGGTACTATCATTAAAAAAATACTTATTTGGCATCAGGATCTTGTGTATCATTAAAACGGGAAACTGTCACTCGTGGATGTAAACCTTTCACCTCCCTGATGACATATTTTTTGGATAATTTACTTTCAGCTAACTCCCTAAATTTTTTCGTTATTAGATGAGCAACAAATCACTACACCTCCTTTGCTCACAATTTTCACTTTAGAGACTGAAACATCTGTGTTTATTGGATTCATTTTTCGAAATAAATCAGCTTTTGTCACAGAAGTACATATGTATTCTTGGGTTGAATTACGAGCATTTCTACGTTTTATTGCATCGGCGTAGGAAATAGATGAAGGGGTTTCGTTGACACTAGTTTTTATAGATTCATCTTACTATCAAGTGTATCACTAATCTCATGCAAATTATTTATTTTTGGAGTATTGAAGATACCTGTTAAGTAGGACTCATCAACAGTGTTTTTCCCAGAAACATCCGTTAATGTTTTACTTATATATTTAAAATCCTTTTTTAGATCTTCTATTTGAACTACTATCTTGTACCTGACACTACCTCCTGCAACTATCACATAAGTAAAAATATTTAAGTTCTTCTCAAGAAACAAATACTCAAATTTAGTAAAATCAATACAAGAAATGTGAAACCATTTGTTGAAAATGCCTTCACAGCCAACAAGTATCGTTCTTTTTTATAACGGCATTTACCACATTCTGTCATGCCGCAATGCATAACTTCAGGTACTCACAAGCAATGGTGATGTTAAAGACGGGCCTGTACATCTATTGGAAGTAAAACAAACTCTATCCAGTTTATGGTTTCTTTGAAGGGTGCTTATTTTGTGGATACATTTTTTTACTTCTTCTTCTCTGACTGTGTAAATATATACCGCTCTTCAAAATGGCAATAACAAATTTCACTCAAAAATGTATGCAGCATGCAATTACTTGGATCGCTGTACAGCCGCACGAAATGCGTCCAAGAAATATACCAACTATTTTGTGCAATATTACAAATTTTTTCACCAACAGCATCAAAGTTTTTCGCCAACACACACCAAAAACAGAAAGAACACGTATAAACAGTGTCTAAGCTTGGAAGCTTCAAAAAAACAATTATAATCATATCGCAAAGGTGCCAATATGGTTGGTGAAACGCGCGTTGTGTGCAAAAGTAGATTAGTCTATTCGGCTAGTGTTTCGGTGTTGTGGGGAAAATTGTCATTTTATGAATTGTTTCTACTTCGAAAGTTCCAATTCTCTTCCAGTATTTTAAAAATAGTAAAAAACTGAGACAGCCCCTTGTGAATGCGTCCACTGTAAATTGTCGTCTACGTTAATTATAATAATAATAATAATAATAATAATAAAGGTCTTTATTATAGAAACATATTTTATAAGAAAAATCGCATACATGACATGTTCCACTTCAGGGCGAGGTTCAGTATGCCTCCAAAGTGATTAACTGTTCTTATACCTAACCCTTTGTTAAACTTAAAACTAAAGCTATTACTAACCTAGATACATATAACTCGTAATAACAGAGAGAGCATTATCAAACACAAATTAATTAAAAAAATGAGAAAACGAACTTAAAAGAAGAAAAAAAAATTTTTACTGCTATTACATATTTTGATATTAATACATTATTATTATTAATATACATACACATATGCACACACACACACACACACACACACACACACATACATACATACATATAACATGTACTACGTTGATGTCGGCTGTCTATGTTTATTGAAACGTTGCTTGTTATCAATATTAACAATATTTTGTGGTATACTATTTAATACATTCGCTATGTTGTAAGAAAAGGAACGCTTGTATAACTCAGTGAACAAAAACTGAACAGAACCAACACAAAGTGTAATAGTAATATGAATAAGGTCCGATACCCACCAGTCCACTGTTTACTCTGATAAACAAAGACAGTTACGTTTCAGTGAACCGTTGCAACAAATTTAGTATAAATAGTGCAAGTGTGTAGGCTAGAATTTAGTTTTAATCTTCTCCTGAAGATGCCAACTTGGTTGGCGAAACGCGCGTCGAGAAAAGTGTAGTAGTTCGGTGTTTCGTGGAAAATGGCCAGTTTTTTTGTTTGTTTTTTTTTTTTCGAATGTTTATGTTATGAACGTCAGTGCGAAATTTTATTTTGGAGTAGAGATATTTAGGAGTTTCTGTTTTAGTAATGTTGAGAAAGAGGCTAGCAGAATTCAAATTTCTTCGGTTAACCATATTTAGCCGTTTAATTTTCTTGAGTTTATGTGATATAGGATTATATTTTTTAATAGCAAAAATCAAACGAAGAGAGGAATTTTGCAACTTTTGAATTCGATCTATATCGACTTGTGTCAGACAAGGTCCGTAGACCACATCGCAGTGGTTTAATTGAGAAAGGACTAACGATTCACATAGTGTTGTTTTGATATCTTTAGTTAAAACCAACATATTTTGATATATCACCCTCAGACCAAGATAAGCTATAAGATATTTACATGTTTTGTAAACCATTAATAAACCTAAATTTTTATATTCATCGAAATACATATACTATAGGAATTATATACGATTATAGGAATTCGTTTTGTTTAGTTATATACATATATGCACCCATTTTTAGTCTCAATCTGCTTAGAAACAACAGGTGACACATACATAGACTCGAAATTATATCGTTTTCTGTTAATCTAGTTGAGCCACATTGTCTTTCTGCTCACCACTACTATCAGCATATAGTAATGTAGATACCTTATAGATAGTAATTTTTACTATCTGTAAGGTCTATTTTGACCATTTTTGCTGCCTCCAGCAGCAACAGCAAATATGGGTCACTACAATGTAACCTGTAGGTGATTTTAGAACCTTATGTTGAGCTATACCTTATATCGGGTAGATCATAAGTTATTATAAGAAGAAGTTTTTATTAAGATGTCAGAAATGTCAACTTTTGACATATCATAAGCATCATTTACATAACCGGAAGTGTTACCAATTTACAATAAATGATGGCTTACTGAAGATCTTTTTTCTTGTGAAAAACTGTTAATGCAGGTAATCTTTTACAAGAAAAATATCTTCATCGGTTCTTCTATATCACAATTAATTCGCATATTTACATTAATGTATTGATTAATGTAATGAATAAAAAATAGAGGTTACAATTTAACAAATGTATAGGAACAGCTATACAAAATATACACAAAAACATTTTTTTATTTTAATAATTTCAAAGCCCGTACAATATACGATTATTTTAAATTCAAGAACAAAATGTTATGGAGATATGATAGAATAGAATAATAGATAGAATATTATGATATCAACCAGATATTTTCATTGCTAAGGCCTACTTTAACAATTTTTTATACAAATATTGAGCAACTACTTTTGATTTTTTCATAAAAATTAGATAATTCCGTCATTTTTACTGGAAATATCAAAAATTTCACATTTGTGTGGTGTACAGGAAATTGTATGCAGATACAATTTGTCTAAGAATATCTACACCTATAAGTTATATGTACATATTTGTAAATTCGAATTTCGTTGCACTATTTACAAGCAAAAATATACTCTTTCTAAATAATATTGAGATTGAGATTGTTAGGGAATATACCTAATACGAGGTATAACATATGTATACAACATTAACGTATAATAAATAATACATAATACATTTGTTATATTATGTATTTTTATAAAAAAATAATTGGTACAAATAATTTGGTTTAAAAATTGGTTTAAAAATAATAATTGGTACACATTGAAGCAGGTGTCAACCATTAAATTTAAAACATAAAAACAAACAGTTCCAAGAAAATAAAATATCTTCTAAAATATTTCGCACTGTGTAATTATAAACACGAACAACTACATACATATGTAAGTACCTTCTAAGATAAACGGATTCAAATATGTTTAAATATCTCTTTTTTATTCCTAATAGGTATCAGCCTTAAATCTTTTGATATATCTTCATATAGGACAGGTACGTATATACCTACCTAAATATATTTAAAAAACATTATTTATTAATTATTGTATGGATATTTAATATTATACTACTTATATAACGTAAATTAATTTAAATAAAAAATGTTATAAAACCATATATAAACAATAATACATTTTTGAAAACTATAATTAATAGTACTCATTGAACAACGGTAATATTAAAAATAAAAATAGTACAGGGGCAGTGATTACACACAAGGATTAACAAATAGAGCAAAGAAACAATCGTGCTCTTTAAATTTTAAATGACTCTGTTATCGTTTAATTATACAGAATAATGTGACAATGAAATACTTACTGTGTGGAGTATTTTCATCAATACATAAAGCTGATCCATCTAGAACAGATTCGAGTAATAAAAAAATTACTACACATTCTACGTTGGTCGTGATGAAATATTTCACACACAAGTCCCTGAAGCTGGTCCAACGATAACGGATTAAAAAAAGCACATTTAAAGCACAATACTACAATCACGTTCACATTTTGCTGTTTCAGAGTTGACCGGATACATTTTTATAGTTCTGGGCAAAGGGCTTCTGTGGAAGCTTTTTAGAGTATTTTTTTCTACCGATGCGCTGAATGGGACACACATCGTTTTAAAAATATGAATCGTGGCAGCAAAACTTCGGCGACTATCGTAAATCATAAATAATTTCTGTATCATAAGAAGCAACAAAGATTGACATGAAGTTCTGAAGTCTCTCACTGCCTGCACACCAAGCCCAATGCCACTATACGACTAGCTGTTGTCGGTACATTGTTTGCCCATTGAGGAATGCGTACGGAACATGTCCCGGTGGAGAGGGAAGCACAAGAAGTGAAAGAGATTCGGATGTTTCCCATTCACCTCTAAAATTGTCTAGTTATACCGTTTTATTTTTTTACTGCAACTATGAGGATGGAATGTTCTCAAGGTTTTTGTGATTCTGAAATTGGTTTTAGAATGATTTTCTTTTCAATTAGCGGGACAAAAAGTGTCTGTAATATAGATTTTAATAAACAGATATTTTATATAGAGTAAATTCCAATATCGATTTATATGAATACTTTCTGATAAGAAATTTCGAATGGAATGTCGTAGGTAACAATAAATTAGGTATTTTCACAATGTACTCGTACTTACATATAATGAACTCTAATAATGATATTATTTAAGTAAATTCCTATTTCCCTTTTCTTAGATATCATTATTGCTCAACACTCATTCTTGAATATCACAATTAATTTATTATATATTGTTCTAATAAAAGTTATTTAAGTAAAAATTATTTTAGCAATAACTTTTATCGCAACTTTTTCATTCTACTTTTTGTACTTTTGATTATTTATTGTAAAAGTTAAATCATATCTACAAAATTTTGAGGTATATTTATGTATAAGAAACTATCACGTACCCTTTTCCACTGTAAAGCCCACTACGTCGACAAAATATATGCAAAAAATCAAAAAGTCATATTAGATATTTTGTTGCCCCAAAGCAGTGGCGGCTAGTGGAATTTGAAGTTTTCGTATTTCCCATGAGACACATCATATTTTAGGGTATGACTACTCTTCCTAAGAGTATAGTAGCAAGTATTTAAGAAGAAGGCTATAATAGCAAAAAAACTTCGAAGTAAAATTGAAAAAGTGCCCTATCAGAAGATCCTAGAAACGGTAAAGTAAATATAGTAAATGTAGCTTTTGATACTTTTTTTATCGTAGAAAAAATTATCTTTATGTATATCAGTGGTTTCTTAAAAATGTTAAGATCTGTAAAAGCAGTTTGCAAGCAGTTTCCAAAATTTTATGGCGGTGCATATCTTTTTTTGAATTAATATTTCGCAAATTTCTTTGCAGTTTCTTGCCATTATGTACGTCTACTTAAGTTAGTAACAATTTCCTAAAATATGATATGGGTTCCGTGCTTCTTTACGAAAGTACGAGAATTTCAAATTTCCCTAGCCGCCACTGCGCAAAAGTTTCGACAAAAAAATCCTACTTTTTTACCAAATGAGCGAGAAAGGTTGATCCATCACGTGTACTAGATATAACGCAAAATCTATAGGGTACTTAAAATATAGGCCGTACTGTTACCATACGGGTATGAAAAGTTGAGATTACTGTCAAGTATACTAGATATGAAATAAAATGTACAAGGTGCTCAAAATAGAGGGTGAAACTGGACAACTTTGTTCTTTATAACGAAATTTACATTTAAACCTACTTATAACTTTATACAAAAATCCATTATTATTATTTATTAAGTCCTTTATTTTAGATCTATGTCTATCTACGTTCTTCTAAATCTAGAAAAACAAATGTATCCTTTATGAAGTCATTTATGTTATATAGAACATACTGTATTGTAAAATAGCATTCGCTTCCTTTGTTCATACTTTTTATTGCACTTTTTAGCATTCTATATTCTTAAAATGTATGGTTTTCGAGTACCGTCTAGTTATTTATCAAACAATTAAAGCCAGAGTTATATTGGCTACATTGTGCCATATGTATCAAATGTATTAGGTACATATGTACATATACCAAAATAATTTTCTCTTCAAAATTATAAAGACGAATGTTGGTAAAAAATAAGTACTGCATGTGTACTGGAATGTACTGCAATGTACTGCATTGATACTGCAGTACATTGTACTATGCAGTACCAATGTACTGCATTAAAATGTTGGATTAGGGGATCAAATTTGAGCAAATTTAACGTTTCGTAAATCGATTATTTTAAATAACACATATATTTTATAATATCGTTCGCTTCCTTTTTTTTCATCCACTTTCTATTGGATCAACCTTTCTCGCTCATTTGGTAAAAAAGTAGGATTTTTTTTGCCGAAACTTTTGCGCAGTGGCGGCTAGTGAAATTTGAAATTCTCGTACTTTCGTAAAGAAGCACGCAACCCATATCATATTTTAGGAAATGTAACTAACTTAAGTAGACGTACTTAATGGTAAAAAACTGCAAAGAAATTTGCGAAATATTAATTCAAAAAAAGATATGCACCGCCATAAAATTTTGGAAACTGCTTTCAAAAGGTTTGCAAAGCATTTCTTTTTTTTTTTTTCATACTTACCAGGCAAATATAAAAGCTTTTTATTCTTGTGCCTTTTGCAATTTTTTTTTTGTATAAATATACAACTAATATAATATTTCAAAAACGAAATGCTGGGGTCAAATAACAATTCAAATTATCTGATTTATCACAACTTTTACAGATCTTAAAATTTTTAAAAAACCACTAATATACATAAAGATAATTTTTTCTACGATAAAAAAGTATCAAAAGCCTTTATATTTATATTCGTCTTTATAATTTTGAAGAGAAAATTATTTTGTTATATATACATACTTAATACATTTGAGACATACACATGTAGGTATATGTGTATGTATCACTTCCAGTATATGTGACCAAACATGAAAAAGGGACCTAGTGTGTCAAAAGAATAGTGGGAAAACGCGTTCAAAGTTTGCTATCATATCTATTCTTTGTTATCACCCTCCTTCTCGTATCACTCCGTTTCGCAGGTTCCTACAGTCGTTAACTTTTTTGGGCGTAATGAACTTTTCACGTTCAGATTTAGCTTGTTTTTAGCGGGTTTCGACGAAAAGGAACACTGCCAGTCAACTCGGGACGTTCAAAACTGTAATGCCGGCACTTCACTTGGCGTAGCGTATTCGTATATTTGTTGTATTTGCCCAATAACGGCGATGTGTAGAGAAGCTATTCGTTATATTTGCTTTATTTGTACAAATAACGCGAATAGCGCTAACAGCAAATACGCGTTTCCGTCCACTTGTCGGTTTTCAATCACACATCAAAGAAGTCAAATAAGGCGAATATTTGCGGTAACCGTCCACACTTGGTTTCACCAGCGCCGTGTTCGTCATGGTCTTTTAGTAACTTTGTACTTATGTAGATTTAACATGTATTGGTAATAAGAAGCATTCAGGTAATAAGTTGTTGTCGCTCTCAACACGTGTGTCACTGTATTCACTGGTTCTAAATATTCAAACATATTTGGCATATTTGAGTATTTTGATATATGTGTGGATGGCATGTTTGGAATATTTGCGAATACATCAAATGTTTGGACAAATACAACAATACTCAAACACAAATACGCTACGCCAAGTGAAGTGCCACCATAAGACATAATAGTTACCTCGATTCTTGTATTTTTGGCGTTTAGTAGGTATTTAACATAATCGACTCAATTGTGCATCCGATGAAAGTGCGACTAAAACCCGTGCCGTAAGGAATAAGAAATCAGCGAACACTAAGATGTAATAGCTGCTACTGTACCTTTTTTCCACTAATGTTTCTTTCTAATGATTTTGTTGGTTTTCTTTCCCAGTCCGTGTGAAATTTGCCTCAATCATGGAAGAAATGTAGTCTAAAGGAATACAATTCAGTAGGAAGAACGAGGAATTAGTTGAAAATACGAATTTTTGACACACTGGGTACCTAAATGACACACTGGTTCCATTTTTACTGCAGAATCACTTATTTTACAAATTCGCACGTTGAAGCCACTTACCGATCATATTCAAACCTGCCACTATCCTTACATGATTCTTCGGATATTTTCCCATAGTAATTGACAAACAAGAAATTACATAATTTGACACACTAGGTCTCTTTTTGCATGCGGGGTCACATATTCGGAAGTGACGGAAGGTATCCATTTTACACGCATATAGTACCCATGAAAACAAATTTTCAGTTCTAAACCCCTGTATAATTATAACGCATATCAGCAATGGTTAATTATGCAACAAGTATATAAAGTGGGAATTTTGACTAGTGAAAATTTGACTAGTGGGATTTTTGTCAATTGACAATTACACGAGTCAAAAAAGGGACTTTATACACGTGTTGTATACAATATTTTTTCTACAACCGAATTTTTTACGTAGAAAAAAAAACAAACCAACCGCTTCTTTAGGCACTAGTACGTAAAAAAAATTCTTAATGCAGGGAAGAACGATGAAACCAAGATAAATTAAATCTCATATACAACTACCTACATATAATAGTTATGTATTTGTGTAAGAAGTGCTCATTCCTTGTATAAATTCTATTGTCGTTTTCTTTATGCATCAATCAGAAAAAATAAAGTTTTATAAACTGTGAGCCTGCATGAAGGTAGTACTTTAAGAGCGATTGTAGAAGAAACATATATGAATAGGTACACTTTATTGAAGTACAAAGTTAAAATCTTCGTTATCAACAAAGGCATATAAAACGTTTTTGAGTAGAGTTATATACTTTTCTAGTTATAAAAGAATTATAAAAAAATATATTTTACGGAGGATAAAAAATTAAATCACGTTTGTTTGGTAACAAATTTGGTTAAATTTAACGGTCAATTTTTTTACCACATAATTACGAAATATAGAGCTTACTTTTAATTATACAGCATAAACGCCAAAATGTACAGGGTCCTCAAAACAGAGGGACAAACTCGCAAAACTTTGATCTTTATTAAGTCGCTTATTTTAAATGGGACATACTGCATTTTATTATTTGATTCGCTCCTTTTTTTTATCCTCTTTCGATACATACTAGCATTTCTTATCCCTAAAGTTTTCGAATTATATCACGTTATTTATTATATATGTAGTATATTTCATATGTAGGTACATGTTTTTACATATTTTAATATCATATACCTACCTAGTTTATTTAATTTGTTATGTCTCTACTTATCAAGTGCATACAACTAAGTATACTTCACATAAAACAAAAAACCACAATTTAAGTATGTACTTGTATGTATATATGTATATTAATGGTATGGTACTTGAGGCAAATGAAGGTTGTACATTGTATTTTCTACTTCCATGTTCGTACTTGTGATGTTTACGTTTAAAAAAAAAGTTGTTACACTTAATTTGCATTATGCAGTAACCGCCATAAAGTCAAATGAGGAGGAAATTTTTTTTGGGATTTTTTAAAAGAATATGTTAAACCTTTCTTGCTATTAGATATAGCGAGTATTATATCGTAGTGTACATCAGACATAGGCCAGTTGTAAAAAAGGACAAATGCTACACTTCTCGTTCTAACATCTAGCGTAGGTGGTGAGAAGGCCGGTCTTATTCTCTCACTATCTTCGATGCGTATGAGGTTGCTTCATACCTGTCGTCTCACTCCTATTTGTCCTTGTTACTGGCCGATGTCTGATGTACACATACGATAGAGTTTAATCAATTAACAAATGGCGTTGCACAAAAGTACAAACACAGTTTCTTGAAAAATTTAACTATTACAAGTACTGTTACCGCTAAAACAAAATACAGCAGTTGGGGGACAACACCGGGTACCGTCATGAAACAAGTTATTTCATATTTTTCTTCAACAAGAAGAACTGGCTACTGGAATTCATCAAAATTTTGTCAGCAAACACATATGTCCAGTTGTTTCGACAATCATTGACCGCATTCGTTGTGATTTACTGAATGTGAACGCATTCTTTACGTCAATTTATAAAATGTCACTTTCACCTGTGATGTTTAATAATTTAATGTTAATATTACCTTAGAACAAGCATGATCTAAGCATTGTAAGCATTTTAAGCATAACACTGACTTTCTTTTTTTATTTTCCCTCTAAAATGTTTGTAACTTTGGGATGACGTATCGTACAACGTCACTCTGGGAATAAGATGGGCTGAACATTGGGTAGATAACTCATACGATTATTTTGCATGAATTTAGTGATAATGAAAATGCATAGAAATATAAATAGCGTTTTCATTGTCAAGAATTTTTTATGAAGGGTAGATTTGGGGCAGAAGTTGTAGACGTGGAGATGTAATTCTGTTGCAGGTGTTAAAAATTAAGATACATTTTTGATTCATGCAGATAACCGTGGTGAAGAGTAATGGATTGTTCAAATTAAATTGTTTTTTTTTAATTCCAGTAATTCCATTTTATTATTTTTTTTACTATGGGAAGCTATCACCCTCTCGGTTTATTTCTATTTCCAAGAGACAATTGCGAAATTTATGGAAGCTATATATGTGGTTGTAAACTAGAAGCAAATGAGCTTATTTTGACATACCTACTAGGTAAGATATGACATAATAGCTGGTGGGCCATCTAAAACAGCTCATAACGGTTACCGAATTTAGTGGGCAAAAGACAATTGTTTCACGGCTAGTGTGGCACATTGCACCATCTTGTACAAACAGATGGCCCACCACACTTTGGTTCCAATAGAAACAACAATAATTCGAATACTTAAATAGACGGTTGTTATGTTAATTTAGGTACTCTTCATAGTCATAAGTGAAAATTAAAATACTATAAAAAATAAGAGAACACCTACTATATTTATAAAAAATAATATGCAGCTAAAAATATCGACGTACTTGTCGCTCTTTTGTAGAATATATCTAACAATAGTATTTCAGGGTGTAGTTCAGTAATAATTTTTGCTGCAGAAAATTTTTACAAGACCTGAATCAAGGAATTTCATTATTTCTAGTAGCTGCACTTCAGAGGGAGTATAAGTCCTTATTGTTTTTGTTCGCCTCAACATAAATCTGCAATCGTACTTTTACCTCCCTGATGATGACGAAATGATAAATTTCTTTCTAAAAACGTTTTCAAATATCAAAATCATCAGTGTGATTAATTGCATTGTAACATAATTACACAGTTACACTGTGCCAACATGCCTCACTTGCTTTATCAACTTTATCAACCCTTTAAATTCAAAGACTCATGTACCAAATAAATTCAGTAGACAGCGAGTTTAAATGACATGAAAATTAAACAAAATTTTCACTAATGAATAAATTGATATATCTCATCGAGTTAATTCAGATTTTGTTACGAACAATGTTAACATAAAATTCGCTGTAGCTACTATGTAGCAACTAAGCGCGGCTATCCCTTATGTACGAGTATGATATGTAAGTTAGGCCAAATTGTAGGGTGAGACGAGTGAAAAATTTTCTAAACAACAAAAGATGTTCACCAGGCAAATTCTACAATACAAATGACTAAATGAGTAGAAATTTTCTCCTGTATAAATAAGAGACAAATATTGCGAAATATCAAATGAAAAATTCTGAAATGTTACTCCTGGGATATTTTTTTTTGCTTACCCTGCTGTTGCGGTATACACTTTATATTGTGTTTTGTTTATAAAAACAACTATTAAAAAAATATTAATTTTTATGGACGAAATTAAATAAAATTAAAAAAATCACTTTGCTTTGTTCACGGCGATATGAATATGGTCGATTGACATTAGCTGTACCAATTTGAAAATATACGCATTCCCTCTGGTTTATTCTAAATCTCAACGTTTAAATTTCTGTTTCTGTCTCCCAATAAGACATGGAAATGTCACTGTATGTAAAATAATGAAAACTTAAAACATATTTTTTTTTTTTTGTAGAAGGAAATTTTAATATTGAGGTTAATGGAAATTTTAATATTAATCTCATGTCATGTTATACACATTTAGGTACATTGTGCATTATTTAAGTTTGCTATATTTTTGAGCTGGTCAGCGCCAGCCGGTTTTGATAAGGTAATATGTATGTAGGTAGGTATTCCAGGCATTTAGAAAGTCTACATACCTACAACTTCGTTCGTGATAGGTCCCGATTATCTGTCTGTCGATTAATTGTGGCATGAGTCGTAGTATAATAGTATTTTTTGTATAGAGGGGTTGAGTAGTGAAAAAATCTGCATTGGTTGGTTCACCACTGCAATTTCGAATTTTTATATTACCGTCTCCAGAAGACTTATAATTTAAAAACACCAAATATTACCCTAAATACTAATTTATTATGTGCTATATGAAAGCTAAACTATAGCAAGTATAAAACAATAAACAGTGCCAAGAGAGAATGGTATGCATCCACCCCCTAGGTCTCCAATTTGGGGCACTGCCTGTATGTAAGTGGTGTTAGCGCTCTTAATGTGTGTTAAGTAGGGTTAATCCGAATACATACGAGGTGTGTAAATAAAGTAATGAGACTGGCAATGTAGCGCCCGATATAGCAAGACTGTGGAGACAGGACTTGGAAGGGCGGTAGGTTAATATGTAGAGCACATTCAGTACAAGTATGAACTTTTGTTTTGTTTGAGGTTTTGCTTCTTGGACACAGCGCAACGGGTACTTTTGTAAAACTTCAACACGCCTACGGAGACAGGAGACCAGGTTTTTCGGTGGTTTAAGGCATTCTCAGAAGGAAGAGAGTCGATTGAAGATGAATCACGCAGCAGAAGGCCTTCATCTTCAAGAACCAATGAAAACGTCGATAGAATACGGGATCTTGAGCGTTTAGATCGTCACTTGACTACAAAAATGATCGAGGAAAAGTTAAATTTTAATCACATTACTGTTCATCAGATTCTGACTAACGAATTGGGGATAAGAAAAATCTGCGCAAAAATTGTTCCAAAAAATCTTTCGCAGGAACAAAAGAGGACATCAAGAGAGAAAGATGTCTTGACTTTTTGGAATCGATTGAAAATGATCTCCATTTTATGGAACGTGTCATTACTAGTGATGAGACCTGTCATCATCAGTAATGTCACGTCTAAAAGTCACGTTTAAACCTATGTTCATAAAAAAAAATTTTAAATTCATCTTCGGGAATGAAAATGTATATTTGTTGAAACTTAAAATGAGTATTATTCTTTGGACTTGGATAAATGTTGCACTTTGAAAATAGGAGCCTAATTTAGCAAAGAATGACAAAAAATCAAATTTTCATAAAAATATTACGTTGATGTGTACAAAACAGTCAACAACAGAGTCAGGAACAGTGGCCACGTTTAAAAAAAAAATGTAATAAAATCCAGAATTAACCTTTTTCCTCAATCCTGACTGCATTAGGTGACAAATTCTACATTCTTCTCTACACATTTTCACTCTAAGACTGAAAAAAAATAATATTTAATTTTGGAATTACTTAAATTTAAAATAAAGTGGCCACTGTATCTACTCTGATGGTACACTGGCCATTAGGATATGGTACAGTGGCCTTTACTGTTTAAAAAATAGAAAACAGCGCAAACGGGTGATATTTCTTAGAATAAAGATATATTATGTTAACAATATGTTACAAAAACAATAATTCAGATTAAATTTATTTAAAAAACAACTGACAAGTGTACAGCGAAGTAGTTTAACTTCTAATCGTTAACAAATACTATACAGGGACAAACTAGGGTAGAAAACAAGAATATAATTTAATTTTCCCGCAAAAGCCATTCTAAATAGTCCTTTTTGTAATGGTCGCAGAGCAGTCATCCCTTATTAATATGATAAAGTAGTGGCCACTGTACCTACTTTTAACCGGACCACTGTACCATCAACTACATGTTTTTTGAAACAATGGGTATTTACAAAAGCTATTTAATACAACCAAAATATTGTTATATCAATAAACGCTTACATGTATTAAGTATAAATCGTCACTATTAGTTCACTTCGACATGTAGGTATTTATTGGCTAAGCATAATTTTCACCGCTCGTTGTATTTTACTACATGTGGTCAATTTAAAGTTAAGTTCATACAAAAAGAAGAAACATTAAAGCTCAAGGATACTATCAGTTAATAATAGGATGTTACTTGGACCCCTTTGCAGTGGGTGGCAGCCACTACTTTTTATAAATAAACATATAGCACGAAAGTGACCATTGCCCCTACGTGGCCACTGTTGCAGACCCTCCCCCTACTACCTAAACTGTAAAGTAAGAAGAAAAACAGAAAATGACATGAATGGAATGTCAAGGTTCACCTTGATAAGATAATGTTGACAACATCAATAAAAAATAAAAACGTTTTTCAAAGATTTAGTTTTTTCAAAACAACTCTACCGAACACAATTTATTTTTTGATATTTGTTAACCCATTTTAAATAGCCACCGAAAGACATAACTTTTTCTCCATTTAACCGAATTTGTATTTCTTTACCGTTTCCAAGATACCCATGTAATGCATCCTTATCTTGAACACATGGTATATTTACTATACACGGTGTCAATTTGAAAACTTTCCACCCTTAATATCTTATAACTTCCCATCCTTAATATCGCCCTTCCACTTCCGATTTTTTTTCAAAGGTAACACTTTAAACGAATGTTGTCAGCCTTAGTGGTTCAACCCCCTGGGAGGGGTAGATGTTATCCTTAACCCTCTGACCAGAACATTGGTCATTATGAACGATATGGTTCACATTATCACTGCCAGGGACGCGTAAGTCAGCACTAGTGGGTTGGCACTCGGTGACATCTTCAGTTGCACCAGTTCGAACTCACAGGTAGCTTCGGTGAGGTGCGGTTGCTCGTCATTTTGTGGAAAGTCTTCTGTTTCTGTCACCTTGCTGGTCATTACGACCGATGTTCCGTCTGGAACATGATTCTTATACCGGTTAAAATGACGGGTGTTCTGTCTCCACACCTTATTTGGAGGTGTCTTGTCACATCTTATTTGGAAGGTATTTCAAAATATGTCTTTAATGCAGCTCTGTCTGGTAAAATCGGTCCAGCGGTTCCCCTAATAAAATGTCATTAGGCCTCCCATTTCTAACTTTTGAACGGAGATAATGACACCGCGCAAAAACCAGTTGAAATTAATTTACTTTTACAACTTTCCAACATAACATGTCACAATGAGGGGTCTTCTGACTACTCGTTTGAAAGATATTTCAAGTCTCTTTTCAACGCAGCTCTGTTTTTCTTTTAATCGGGTCAGCGGTTTCCAAATAAAATATCATTTTTGTTGTCGAAATTGTAATAGATTTTTATAATATTCAAATATCAATGATTTGAAATACCTTTCAAGCAAGGTGTCATAAGAGCGCCCTTCCCATTTGAAAAAATTGCGAAGACAGCGCCCTCTGTGTGGTAGATCAAGTGAAGTATGTCACTTGTATGTTAGAAAGTAGTAAAAATAGAACGATTTCTACTGGTTTTTGCGCGGCGTCAATATATTGCTACTAATGGGGGGTAATGAAATTTTATTTGGGAACCGCTGAACCCATTTTAAAAAATAGAACTGCGTTGAAGAGAGAATTGAAATACCTTTTAAACAAGGTCACAAAACCCCATCCCATCTGTAATGGATCAAGCGATATATGTCGCTTTTACGAGTGTGTAAATTAAGTAACGAGACTGGCAACGTAACACCCGATCGGGCAACACTGCGGAGACGGCACTTCGAAGGGCGGTAGGTTAACATGTATTGCCCCTTCAGTACAAGTTTGAACTTCATTTGTTTGTTCTTTGTGACTGTTTTCGTAATTCGTTTTTTTTTCTAGTGCGTTTTAAAAATAAGTGACTAATTTTGAGCAACGGTGTGTTATCAGGTTTTACTTCAGATTTGGACACAGCGCAACGGATACTTTTGCAAAACTTCAACACGCCTACAGAGACAGTGTTTTTTCAAGAGCCCAGGTTTTTCGGTGGTTTAAGACATTCTCAGAAGGAAGAGAGTCAAAGAGTTTTGTGTAATTTTATGTATACAATGCGAATAAAACAGGTGGACAATGAATGTGAAATTTGAAGAATGTTTTAAGATTGTGCGGAAGCGGAAGTGCGAAAATGTGTTATAGAATACTGTTATGTAATTAATAGAATGTGTTATAGAATAAATAATATTCAAAATAGGTCAAATAAGAACTTTTAACATGAATTTTAGTGGATAGAATATAAAAATCTCCTACTCTTCGTCGCCCCTACCCTGGGAATAGGGGGGGGGGCTAGAATAAAATATAGGGAAAATTTTACAAATTTGTTATTAAAAATGCAAAATTTAATGTATTATGTACACGAGTTTCGCACTTTTGCTGTACAATTTGAAAAAAAAAAAAACAATCACGCATTTTTCTATTCACCTATTAACTATTCCATAACATCAATTATCCCTAACTATTCATCCCTAACATCAACAAATTGGAGATCAAAAAATTGTTAAAAATGACAGTGACAGTAAAGTAGCGCCCATTATTTGAGTAGGTATAGTATAAACATATTTGACGAGAACCCTGTTTTTTGTTTGTTTACTTGTTTTACTTTACATCCACGTACACAGTTTAGTGAAAAAAAGTTGATGAAAATTGGCAGATTCCCCATTGGGGGATCCATTTTTTAATACATATTTGTTTAAAATTAGCTCTGAAAGTGTCATCATGGTCACCACATACCTACTTGATTATGTTTTTCGGCGGTAAAATATTTAAATACGACACAGGCGCTAATTTTGAAAAATAACAGTAATATATCACCTAATAATTCTACTCCATGAATATTAGAATGCACAAGATAGAAGTTTGTTTTGGATTTATACACACCCAACACTTCTGAGTATTCTCTATCACATTTCTGCACTTCAAAGCAAATTCCGGATTAATCTTTGTTCGTCCACTTGTACAGACTGTACAAACATACTGTACATACATATATATAAAAAAACATTTCACAAAACACTTATTACTTAAACTTAAGTAACGCCACTGTAACAGCCTAAAAAACACGCTTATTTGACGATTTCTTTAAGTAGTAAGTTCTAAGAAGTAGTAAGAAAAAACGCTTTAAGGATGTTATTGGTCATATACTGAAGTACAAAAAAAATATCCATAGATATTGCAAAATGGCGGCTCTAAAGTTATTCTCCGCAGCCACGTTGTCGTCGCGGCACGCAGCAGAACTGGTGCAAATGTTGATTTGAAACAAAAACAAAAATTCCTCTTAATCTACATGAGTATAGCTAGTGAAACACGTACGGAATTTTTTAAAAACATTGATTTTTGTGTAATTGGCATGTTTTTGAAGAAAAAAGTCAATTTCTCGACGAAAAAAAAGGCAATTATTTGTTTAAATTAACTTATCGAAAAATCCGTATGTTTCACCTCAAAATGTTGTTTTAAAGATGTGGTTAAAATTTGAAACGAAAATATTGAAAATTGTTGGAGTTATGCTGCGTGCCGTTTTGAAAAATCGTGTTTCGAGAAAAACGCATTTAAAGTTTTAAAATGAGTTGACATGAAAAAATGATAAATTCGACTGTTTTTTTTTTACCATTAATCTGCGATCCCGGGACCATAAAGCTGCCCTTCCATGTTCAAATAATTCTCCTCGTCTTCTCTTCTCGATGATTTAATTCTGGAGCGTACCTCTTTTGCCACATCGATCAAAGAATGTTCGACGTATTTGATGCGCGTAGGATCGGCTACCAAGTAAAAATTGTATGAGTGCACACCGATATCCATCTCCAGACTTTCATAATTTATTGCTCTTCATACCAATCTTCAACCCTTCATTCTTCTACCATCACCCTTCATTCTCTTTAGGCCTACACTAACGTACTTTCACTTGAATTTTTTCAAACTGAGTAAACGTGGTTTCTAAAGAATCTACTACACTCAACATCCACATATCCGAACTTTTCCGTGATACAAAAGAAAACCGTGATACATTAGTGTACTGTACGTGAACAAACATTATTGTACTGTTTATTTGCAGAGAAAAGAAGCAGACCTTGGAGCAAAAGCTGGATCTGATAAATCACGCAAAAAATGGTGTTAAAAATGTTGATCTATGTAAGATGTACAATATTTGTAAATCGTCAGTGGCAGAAATTCTTGGAAAAAAAATAAATTTACTTGTCGGAAGTTGAAAAAAGACGAAAATTGAGTGGACGGATTGACACAAAAAAGTGCAGCGGTATTTATGATACGCCGTTTGAAATAAGTGTTTTCCACTGGTTTGTACAAAGAAGAACTCTTGTAGAACCTGTCTCAGGTGTGCTGTTGAGGGAGGGCGATTTCCTCTTTGCTGAATTCTGTGACAATCGAAATGTTTAATAACAATCGCATTATTGTGTTTACTTTTTTTCTCATTTCAAATTTCGCGGTTTTTTGTCGTTAACCAATCAGCGACAAGTTCGGTTGTGTGGAAGTACAAGTTCGGAAATATTGTGAGAAAAAGTTCGGAAATATCGTGAGTTCGGAAATTTGGAGTTCGGATATGTGGATGTTGATTGTAGTGTATTACAGAAGTTAGAAATCAGTAGGTAAGACGTTACGGGTACCTTTAGAGCAAGCATGCGTCGCATTAGAGGCGTTCGACACGCTTTGGGAAAAGCGCGAAATTTCAAACAAAAGATTGTTTTCATGTATAAAACTTTTCGTCTCATATTTTAGAATATTCAAAGTATGTATGTTTTAAGTCAAAAAATAAAAAATCGATTTTTTTGAAAATTATAGTGGTGTTTAAACTTTAACCCCTTAAACCTTAAATCATTTTATTTAATCTTAATTCATTTAACATTTAATTCAAGAGTATTAATTTCAACTGTAGCATTTTTCACCTAATCTGGGATCCTATACTATTCTACTTGTCTATTTTAAAAACGTACTTTGGTTTATTGAAAAAAAAAATATATCTGGTCACCGAAGCTGAAATACCGCCGAGTCCGCCCACGCCGCGCGGCCGACGGTTCATGCGCCCAGTTACATGCGAGTACATGTGCAGACGGTAAAAGGTCGCGACTATTTCTCGCGTACTAATTTTAGGAGCAATATTGACGGCGTACGGCGCCGCGCCGCGACGATCCCCCGCGGACTCGGCCAACTTCCGGTCGTTATCTTGTTCTAACTGCTTCTTGCGTCTCCTTCTGCTTCGCGTGCGACAAGGAATTCTCTTCGTGTCGCACTCTAGATACGTATAAAAATAAATACGTAAATACGTTTACTCTGTAGTATTACAGAGGTACCGAATCGTATGTATGTATGTATGTATGTATGTACATATGTGCATCATGAATATGCCGCCTTCAAACACGCAAATACAGATTACAGCGTATAAATAAAGTGCGGATTAAAATAAATAAGTATCTCGAAAACTATAGAATTCCATTTCCAGTAAAGCCATCTTAAATCCAGTAAAGTCATCTGTATTGGTATTTGGCAAGTGTAAAAATGAAGTAGAGGCAAATATTAAAATTACAGTGGGCGATAATGAGTTAGCTTGCACCAAATTAGCAAAAAAACTTAGGCATTGAAATGGATACAGATCTGCGTTTTAAAAAACATGTGAGCAAATGTCTACAAAAAGCGTATGCAAGTTTAAAATATTTATATCCGCATCGCCACATACTATCACAAGAACTTAAAATTAGACTTACAGATATGTTGGTATTAAGTCACTTAAATTATTGTGATGTTGTATATGGTCCTTGTTTAGATAAGTCGGATGTTAATAGAATTCAAAGAGTCCAAAAAGCGTGCTTGCGTTTTATCTATGGTATTAGAAAATACGATCGAGTGTCCCATAAATTGACAGATGCAAAATGGCTAAACATGGAAAATAGACGCGTTCTTCATAGTGTAACCTTATATCACAACATAATGTTAAATAAGTCTCCTCCATATTTGTACAACAAAATTAAATTCAGAAGTGACGTCCATACCCTAAATTTGAGATTCAGAGGAATGCTTTCACCTCCACCCCATAAAACCTCAATGTATTGTAGAAGCTTTTCTTTTAATATATATTTTTTATATAATAGGGTATCTATTGATCACAAAGGGCTTAAGTCGGCAAAATTTAAGTATAAGAAATTTTTGCTAGGTGAACACTGGACACATTATCTATAATGCTGATTTCATAAGAATTTGTTACCTCTATATTTATCCACCATGATTCACTTAATTTAAATGAATACGTTGTACTGAATGTTCACATTAGAGAATCTGTTACTTTCTTAGCAATTCGGGCTGAAACTTAGATCAGTTTACTGTTTTCAGTCCCTTTTTGTAGTGTTACTATGTCTCTATCAAATTATTTTTATATATAGATATGTATATTTATTACCTACAAATAAAGATTATTATTATTATTATTATTATTTGAATTCCACAATTTTTAATAGGTAATAGACTACAAGTAACACTACCCAAGTCTTACAATCGCCGATTTTCCTACAATTTTCCAAAAACTTTCATTATACACTGTAGGGGAAAAGTATGAAAACACCTAGGAATTCCGCGAAATTGGTTACGAAACGAAAAATCAAGGTCGTATGCCATGGTAACTTTTAACGAGGAGTCCAATGGTGACCTTGGATTTGACCTTGAACCTCAATATCAAGGTCATTTGAAGGTCAACTTTGTTTTTTTGTAATGGGAACCCACATTTTTGGCATCACAATCAAAAAGAGCAGGAAACTTCACGTTGCGATTTGTATTCAGATCTGAGTTCAAGGTGACCTCTAAGGGTTGGACAAAGGTATTACTGTAATATGGAACCTCGTGGGAATTTTCAACGAGGAGTCCAATGGTGACCTTGGCTTTAACCTTGAACCTTAATTTTAAACTTGCCCCTCACTTCGGGGTAACTTTTAAACTCTTGATCTGCTAAATTTAAACATAGATCTAAATACATATCTGAATGTGAAATGTCCCGTTCTTTTCGATTGTGGCATCAAATATGTGGGTTGCTATTAAAAAAAACAAAGTTGACCTTCAAATTACCTTGATGTAGAGGTTCAAGGTCAAATCCAAGGTCACCATTGGACTCCTCGTTGAATGCTACCACAGAGTAAGATCTTGATTTTTAATGTTTTAACCAATTTCGAGGAATTCCTACGAGGTTCCATATTACAATAGTTTGACCTCTGTCCAATCCATAGAGGTCACCTTAAACTCAGATCTGAATACATATGTGAACGTGAAATTTCTTGATCTTTTTGATTGTGGCATCAAAAGAACGTTTTCGGGATCGCTGAACGAATCCGAGGTCAGATTCACGTAACTCAAGATGGTGAATCCAATATGGTCACGTCAACACGTATACCTTCGAAGATACTGATACTGATGATATTTTAAAAATTGTCTTGCCACAATCCTTATCTAACGACGAGGACATACAGTTCTAGCTCCGATTTTTGTTTTCTTTTTTTGTCATTTTTTTCACATTTTTTTAAATTTTGAATTTCTTAAATCTGATATTAAATGGAAAAAAAAGAAAAGTGGGACTAAAACTCTTTATATCGTCATCTTTGTGCTGAAAAAGAGTGCATTTTTAAAAATCACATCGAAATTTTCGAAGATTTAGGTATCGGTGTCGGCCATATTGGATCCGCCATCTTGAATTTCGCAAATCTAATGGCGGATTGGTAATCACCCGAAAACGTAACTATAGAAGTGGTGGTTTACTATATTAGGAACTGTTTTTCACAAGTTGACCTTGACCGAGACCTGATTGGGTCAAACGGACCCCGAACTCAGATTCAGCCACCCCAAAAACGTAAAGATGTGGTGGTCTCGTTCTTGAATTGCTGCTCAAAAACTTACAAACTCGAAAACAACAGAATTGTTTGGTTGTACGTGGTTGAATACCTCGAGCCTTTAAGTTACAAGGTTATGAACAAAAACCAAAACGGACAGTCAAAAATAGTTTAAAGTGAAGTAATGAAAGTTTTTGGGATGTTGTAGGAAAATTGCCGATTACCACTTGGGTAGTGTTACTTGTAAGATGGCGATAACCGCGATCTGGATATAACGTAATCAGAGTATTTTAACTTTCAACCTTATATTTTTATGGCAGAATATTCTAGGGCCAGAGCATTATTTTACGAGTATGATAATACCTTGTGATTCAGTTTGGTATTCGCCGCCCTGTATCTTTTTTATTTGCAGATGAAACTGCAGCATACTATAATATAGTGAGTAAAAAGTAAGGAAAGGTGCTTATATTTCTTGAAATATTAGTTATTTTTAAAAAAAAATGTTTCAATTTTTTTTTTGCATTTTCGGAAAGAGCTTCGCTTCCTGCATTCAGGACTATAAAATTATAATAGGGTTTCATAAGAAAAAAAAATTTGAAAAAAAAATAACTTCCAAAAATTACCCCTCTCGGTTCGATTTCGTTGTCAACCGTCCGTTGTCAATTATCTGCATTTTCTCAGCTTTGTAAATAGTTACAACCTGGAAAACTAAACAGTTTTATAATAATAAAATTATTGTTCAGCAGTAAGGAAAATAATAGAAATTGAATTTTAGTGATAGTGGGCTGTGGTGATAGAAAACTCACTAAAAACGTAAATGTAGTTTCATTTGAAAATAGATTTTTGTCTGCCAAAGTTCGGATATTCGTTAAATTTATCTATGATAGTATGGCAAAATTCAACATGTCTCTAAAAATCACCGTATTCAAATTATTGTACCAGATGTACTTTATATGGGTGGAACTTTTCTTTTTTTAGCGAATTTATCACCGACTTTTGCGACACATTATGTGGTCTACCAACTTCTGTATAGGTAAATCTGGATTTTCATGCAATGATAACAAGGCATATAATGCGTTGTTCCCGGCTGCAGCTGTTGTTGGTCTTCTAATTCGTGATTTATCTTTGACATCACCAGTTTGCAGAAATTTGTTATAATGTTATAATTTGGGTTCGGAATGTTTGCCGTCGCGCGTCTCTGCCTTAGAACATCCTGCGCTCCCGGACGGAATGGCGTACTACTGCGCATACGCGGGTTCTGAGTATTATTGGGTAGGGTCAATGCCCTACGTAGAACAGACAAGAAATACACGCGTATATAATTTACAAGGCGCTTAAAAAATACGGTTTATACTTTCATTATCATAGAGTTTTATAGTGCCGAGTCCTACGTTGCAGCACACATTTTCGGACCCTAGTTATAATAATAATTTCGAAATGTACCCTTCATTAATTTGTGGACGATTCGAAAAACTTCATGAAAGAGGGTGCACACAACTTGATAAGTGTGTTTTCTGTCACCATAGCCCACCATCATTAAGATTTCATTTCTCTGATTATCGCTTAATGCTGCCATAATAATAATAATTATTAAACTACAAAACTGTTGGGGTTTCCTTTAACTAATACAAAACTGACAAAATGCAGATCTTTGACTATACAAAGCTGACAACTACAACTTTGTCTCTACTTGACAGCTACAAATGCCATCAACATATTTCCATGTCTGACTTGATAAGAACTGGATTAATCAAGTAAAAATCGAGAGATTTTTGGGAAAGTTATTTATTTCTCTAAATTTTTCTTATGAAACCTTATTATATTTTTATGGTCCCGTCCATAAAATCCATCCCATCAAATAAATTCCATCCAGGAAGAGATTTCCTGGCTCTTTCCAAAAATACAAAGAAAATTATATCATGCCATTAAAAAAAGTAACGTCGGTTGCCATTGCAACAAACTTGCTTACGTTAAGAAAAATCGAAAGTCGCCAGTTTATGGCAAAATATACACTCGAAAACTTTTATTAAGGGGTTACATCCACCTAGACACTTTGAAAAAAATCGTTTTTTTTTTTCTTTACATTTTCTTATTGTATATAGTTTTAAGAATGACCATACAAATTTTAAGCCGATATCTCAAAAATTTTCGGAGATACAAAGCTTTGAATAACACGCGGAGGAACGTCTAATGCTCCTACCTGCGCGCAACAATTATTTATTATTGCCGCCTCCCGTCACGCTAGGACGAATTACCCGAAGAAGTTCAAAATCAGCCTCAAATGATGCCCAAATTTTAGCACCACCATTCGTAAGAACTTTTTCTCCAATCGGATTTTCCACTCCTGGAATAACCTCCCCGACACCGTAGTCACTGCACCGACCATCAACACGTTCAAAAACAGATATGATCGTCATATTGCCAATTGAGTGCGCGAGTGTCTTTTCGGGTGCGGGTAAGGTCATTTTTCGGACTGTCGGTGCACAAAGTGGTAGTAGACAATTTTTTGTCTAGTTTAGTTTAGTTCTCAGAAATTGGTTCAACATTTAATTATATATTTAATTATATATTTTGGTTCACATGGTATAATTTTCACATTTACTGCTATTTTATGTTTTGCGAGGTTTATATTTATATACACATGTCTAGAAAATTATTGCTTTATACATAAATTGACATATTCCTAATATGTTACATTAGAAATGTACGTTAAGTTAGTCCATGTAGCTTAAGTTTATGTTTTTTATCATTTTTACCATTTGGGCATAATAGATGTTAAACATCTCTGCCCTTATTACCTGTTAATAATAATAATAATAATAATAATAATAATAATGGAAGGTGCCCTGTATGGACCCGGAATCGCTGATTAGAGGTAAAGTGCATATTTAATACGTGCCTATAAAACTGTACCCAAAATTCTGCGTTTTTCTCAAAACTGTATTTTTCAAAGCGGCGCTCCTTATATCTCGAGAACCGATCGATAGATTTTTATAAAATTTCTCGACACTCGAAATATAAGGTTTACTGCAATTCTTGAACTGCATTTTGAATTCTGTTCCACAATTATTCCTCGTTCTCAATACTCACAGAGTAAACTTTCTGTAAGGTTTTGACACTGGTTTCCGGGTTTTCATCTACTCGTTCCAGAATTTCTTCTTCTACAAGGATTGTTCGGGCTTGACGAGGTCGTCCGGCATTACGTCTATTCACCTTAAGCATACCATTTTCTCTAAGACGTCTTTCAATATTTTTAAAGGTCTGATGATTTGGAGTTCTGCGATTGGGTTATCTTCGATGATACTCGCGCACACTTCTACGACTCTTACTTCACATAACCCTAATACTAATAACATTTCGGTTTGTTCGTCAAAGATGTATGTATTATCAATCTTACAGGGTCAACAGAATAATGACACTAATGACAAATTTCAAATCGTAGCATTTGTTTCACCTGGTAACTTGGCCAACTAGTATTTGTTATTTGGATTTATCAAAGGTGATATGAAATCTTTGTATCGAACACCTAATTAAATTTAAACAAATTTCTTCATTTGGGGTGACTTAAAACAGAAAGTTTACTCTGTGAGTATTGAGAACGAGGAACAATAATTGTGGAACAGAATTCAAAATGCCGTGCAAGAATTGCAGAACGAGGAAACCCTAAGAAGAGTGCACTTTAATTTCTTACGTAGGATTGATTTCTGTATTAATGGAAATGGAGGTCATTTTGAACACCTAATTAAGTCTCAATAAATTATTATTTAAGGTTGTTTATTTCGCTTTCGTCCTAAAATCAATTTTAAAGTGAAATCAATTAAATCGTATTAGAATCGACAATGATGTAATAAAACATGAATTCAGCGAAAACGGTAAGGAATACAAAAATTGTACAAGAGATAAAATTTATTAAAAAATTGCTTATCTTTATGACAAAAATTTAGATGAAGCGGTATCACCCCCACCAAAAAAAATACGAGCAGGTTACTTTAAGGATATGGGTAGATTTCGCACCTTGTTAATGGAATAACTTCAATTCAAATATAAAAATGTGCCATCTGTCGGAACATACTAGCACACCAAATTTCATTAAGTTCATACAGGGCGTTACTAAGTTATTGACAAAAAACTAAAATTTTATGCCAACTTTGACGGCCTCTAGCGGCTAAACGAAAC
Organism: Aromia moschata; assembly: GCA_029963805.1. Taxonomy (NCBI): domain Eukaryota; kingdom Metazoa; phylum Arthropoda; class Insecta; order Coleoptera; family Cerambycidae; genus Aromia; species Aromia moschata. The sequence goes on from JAPWTK010000111.1 coordinate 636,936, forward strand.
AACTTGGTATATAGGTAAGTTTAGTTAAATCGACTTATTTTGACGTCAGGAGTATGTGATAGCTCGTTGTACACGGAATATTGGGACACCCGTGTATATTAAAGCCCACCCTAATGTGGGCCAAAAAAACTTTTATTTTTTTTCTTTAGTTACCATGAAAATATTGTTCAAGATGACAAAAAAAATGAGCCTGCCAAAAGGGCAGCTCTTAATTTTAATATTAAGAGGTGTCTCATCGTGATTTTTGATTTACCGTTTAAATAACACGTGATTTTTTTTTAATTTTATTGCGTTCTAACGAATTGTTGTGTTGTAAGTAAAAATAAAGTATAAATAAAGTAAATACAAAAGAAGTAAAAATAAATTTTTCTCTACAAATTCGTGGAAGAAGAACGAAAAATATGATGTTTTATGGTTTTGAGCCATTATTTTGTGATAAAGTATAAAAAATTGTGGGTCATGATATGCCATTTGAGGTTGAACTTTAACCTTGAATAACTTTTAAACGAATTGACTTAGCGAAAAATCATTTCAGACGTTTTTTGTAGATTGTTTAATTTCCTTCAAAAATATGTATTGATTTTGACAAAACAACAATTCGTTAGAACGCAATAAAATTCCAAAAAAAAAATCCCGTGTTATTTAAATGGGAAATTAAAAATGAGACACCTCTTAACATTAAAATTAAGAGCTGCCCTTTTGAGAGGCTTATTTTTTTGTCATCTTGAACAATATTTTCGTGGTAACTAAAGAAAAAAAATTAAAAGTTTTTTTTGACCCACTCTAATATATACACATATGTATGTACACAGTCCAATCGTAGTTTAATCAAAAAATGCCATTATATGTATTCCAGAATACAACCCGTCTAAAAAACTGTCTGTCGTGTTCTGCGTCCCACTTTAACCAAGGGCGAGTAGCGAAGGCGAACGTAATTTATACTTGTCTATTAGTATTAGTCACTCTGCGATGGTCATCATTATTCGTGTGCACGAAATGTCGAATAAGTTTATTAGATTTTGTTAATTGTTTATTTAAAACCAATTGAAACTTAAAATGAAGTCAACATACTAATAAAAACTGGCCACCATAATAAAATAACTACCCCTGGCCTCCGGCGCATATACACATATGTATATGATGCAATTCAACATCAACCAAATGATCATAACTCCAATACTTGATTTCGCAAACGATCTGCCCTTCAGATTTGAGACACACGTACAACATAACAGAGTCTAAAATACAATTTTTTAACTTCCAAGGTTGGGGGGTTGAATGGGGTAAGTAATCAAAATAAGTAAAATAAATTTTACCAAAAATTTCAACAAAGAGGCAAACAGTGAAAAGACCTCTATAAAAATCTCTTACTTTTCTTCTAATTACCCCCCCCCCTTGGAGGAAGGGAGAAGAATAAACTTTTAATATTTTCCTTAAATTTTATTCTAGTTCCCCCCTCCTTTCCTCCAAGGAGTATCAAATCTGAAGTGTTGATCGTTTGCGAGTTAGCTCTGGACAAGAAAAAAGTGTATTACCCTAATTTATTAGTTCGGGGGTTGAGGGAACCCCTATTTTCTCGAGATATCGTACACACAAAAAAGGATAACATACAGACCCACAGATAGGCACAAAATTAGTTTTCGATTAAAGTTAACACGTTGAGTGCGGAGTACAACCTTCATTTCAACCGCGGGGTACTGATATTTTTTTCCACCTCTTCTAAAATCGTTTTGATGACCTCAATAATGAAGGATAAATATAAAAAAATTATATATTATGTATTATTTTGGTTTTATTAGGGTTGTAGCCCGGGATAACAACCGTACCCCGAGTTCGTCCCCCACCAGTCCCTAGCAGGTAGAAATTGTGATGCTAGGGTTGCTAAGGACTGTGTTAGCTTGGGCTAACACATGTACCCCAGAGAGCGTTACGTTTGTTAGCACCGGCTAACATCCGCACTCAACGTGTTAATAAATTTAAAATCTTGTCGTTTTAGAACTTTTTAGGCCTATTTAACCAATAAATATTAAAAAAAAATCAAGAATACTATCCTTTCAGTCTGCTACGTGGATGTGGAAGTAAGATGAAATGAAAAGTAGATAAATAGTGGGACTGAATAGTCTCAAGAAACAGCGGGCCAAAATCAAAACATACCAAGTCATGGTTTACGGAGTAAAAAACGGGAAAAACGCAGCAATTACTAAATTGTTTCGGATATCAAATGATTTTCTTAATTGATTAGGTTTTGAACTATTTCGTCGTAGAATACTTTGTATATATATTCGGTTGTTTAATAAAATGTAAACCGAATTAAAACTTCTAGGTACGTATGATGGTGTAAAGTACGTACTTGACAATTCGGCTAGAGTGAAAAGTAGTGTTAAAACTACTTAGTTGATAAATTAACATAGGTTTCATGTTCATATATGCACATTGCACATATCTAACACAGATAATTTCGAGTACTTCACTTTACCAATCATTAAGGCTTCTTTCGCACTTACGTTTTGTGTTACACCTTATTATCATATGCTTATCTTGTTACTTCATGTACAAAACCTTCTACTAGGAAACAAAATAAAATGTGTTCGTAAATCACAGCTATTGAATGCACGTGATTATTTTTGCATTATCGAAACAAGTCCCAAACAATGCACTTAGTGAGTCAGGTGTAACACCCTGCTTGACCAACTTCTGAATTTCCTTTTATTTCTATTCCTTATTCATTTTTTTTGTATTATGTAACAGCTCGAAAGTATGGTTGTAATAAACAAAAAAATTACTTATGAATGAAACAAAAAAAAATTTTTGAAATGTAGAGTACTATGGAAAACATAGTTTGTGTATTGGTGTAAAAGTTGTTTGTGTGATTCGCCATAAATGTCCCCGCCTATAACTTGGTTATTTCTGGAATGATTTAAAATGTCATAAAACCACCAATAATCATTTTCTGACAATTTTTTACACCATAAAAAAATAATATGATCTTCAACAGAAATGAAGTTTATACTTGACTTTTTACAATGAAACACTCCTCATGTTACTGGAAAATCGAATCGCATCTCCTATACTTCTGCAGATATTGTAAAAAATATTCAGTTTGTAAACTGAGCGCAAAAAGTTAAGTACGTGTTGAAAACAACAATATATCGTACAAGTATCAATTTTAAAGATTTGTTTTAAAGAAACACTTCTGTAAACCCAATGCGCGGGTTTCGCCAAACTTGTTGGTACCATCAAGAGCTGATTAAAACTGAAACTGTGTCTACGCCGAAAGTTCCAATTCTTGTACAGCATAATTTTAAGATGCTTGGAAGAGAACGACAGTCACAGTATGATTGTCAAATTTTGAGATATATTACGTTAGCTACTCGTATTATTTAAAACAGTCTGTTAATTATTACATTTTTACTTTTGTACGTACTCGTAAGTATGTATTTATACGTATTAGTACAAGGTGATCGATTTGTCATAGGAAGTGAGTTTTTTCTCGAAACGGCTGAGATAAATTAATTTTTGTGAAAAATAAATCACTTTTACGCACACGTCTTAACCACACGTCTAAGCGTCGCGACGCCTTTTTTTCAGAAACGTACCATTTCTACTTTACTATATTTTATACTTTACCACAAATGTATTTAATTATGAGATTTTTTTTATTTAACTTTTTTATTTTGCATTTGGAATGTTTAAAAAGGTATTGTCGATTTATTTTTGAGTACTATCTGTTTTTTGCGTAAACTTCTAGCTAAATGAATATAATTTATGTAAAGAGTATATCAATTTATTTGCCTTTACTAAACACAGAAGCTTCTGCCTTTTAAGACAAATAAAAAATATAGCTTAACGATTACGTTTTAAAATATCTCATTTTATTTCAAATTTAGTTTTCTTGATGGGTCTCTCATTGTTACTTTGAGATAAGTGTGCATGTATTTGTGAAATAGAGTTTTTGGCGAAATAAACTTTTTTGGTGAAAAATGAAGTAAATACATATCTATTTATTAAAGTAATTGTTATTTTTTGAATTGGAATAAAGATAAATGGGTTGGACATAAAACAACTTGTGTTTTGATTTGAAACAAAAAATCCCTGCTCTCTGTGCTGAATTAGGTGTAACCATTTTCAGAAAAGTAATTTCTAATAAACGTCACATTGTGCTTAAGTAACAATGGCGCCATATCAAACGTTTATTAAATAATTAACTTTTACCTTTACTTGTCATTTTATTTGCCTATTTGTAAAGAATTCAATTAGGTCATTTGTATGTGTATTGTTTATTGTTTAGGTATCTAAAGATATATGTTTATTATAAATTATACAATATTTCAGCTATTGAAACCTAGGTTAATATATTTTTTTTTTGTAAATGAAAACACATTTACTTATGTAGGTATATGTTGAACGAGGAATATCTTCGGAAAAAAATGCAATTTTAAATGTTGCAATATTTACTATTGGAAATCCACCGCGAAATCGGCCATAACTTTTGAAATAATGAGAATATGAAAAAAACATACAAAATAAATGCAAGTATCAACAAAATTTTTACGAAGTCATAAAAACAGGTGAGTATATTTTGAGTGAAGGTAACTAAAAGTTACCTAAACCTAGGTAACTAAAGTTCCTAACATAGGTAAAGGGAATGTTAATACAGATCGATGCAGAATTCAATTCTACAACAAAATGTAAAGTAAAATTTGGGCACTATGGAAATATATTGGGGCGCTATGGAAAAGAAAGAGTTTAAATATTTAGATGTTGCGATAAATGGTAGTTCGGTTTTAAACACCCTATATATACCCCCCCCACCCCTGCTAGATGAAGAATGCAGGGGTGGCGGGAGATACGGGAAAAGAAATATCCCTCGTTGTTACGTTAACGAGAATCGTGTTTTGTTGCTTTGACCGCATCCTCCAAGGGGGCGAAAACTATACCCAAACTCCTGAAAAGGATTCAGAAGCCTCTCAGGAGTAGAAACATGCACTTTGGGAGTTCTAATGCTATGAGGAGAGAAATGGAAGGGAGATAATTTATTTCCCCTATCTGCCGCCACCCCAGCATTCCTCATCTAGTAGGCGATGGATTTTACCCTTTTGAAGAGTTGCTTCCGGAGCTGCAATCACCCTTTCCCTTTCTCTTTAAAATCGCTACTTTCTCCTTTAAAATGGCTAGCAAGCAAGCTAGCAACTTTCATAACGCAGTTATAGGGTAGTCACTCAAGAGTACGAACTTAACATATTTATTTAAATAAAATTCAGCCTAACTACTTTCAACTCAAACTTTATTAAAAACGTTAACATTTACATTAGTTTACACAAATGTTATAATAGGAGTCATTGACTCCAGTGTTTAACAAAAATATACGGAGTTAAACCAAAAAAATCAAAATTCGTACTCTTAAATACCTGTTTCCCTAAGAGTACGCACCTAATTCCCTAAGATTACGCATGCAAACCTTATAGTACGCAAATATAATATTTAATCTTAAAAAAGGTAAAATGATGTGAAAAATGTGTTATGAACTTGATTAAAGAACATATTAGTTACCGCATAAGTCGCATGAAAACAAACCGCTACCAAGATAATTGGAGCAATCCTCGTGCCACCAAGTTTGGCAAATATGGCACATTATACAATCTGATGTGCTAAAATTTTCATCCAGGACAGATAGTGTGTTTTTGACTTTCTAAGACTTGTTTTCCCTTTTGTTGGTATAGAATTGAAAACATTTATTTTCCCGGTGGTATCCCTTTTCTTTACTTTCTGTTTTCTTTACTTTTCGATTTGGTTTTCCTCAGTTGCTCATGTTTGGCTTTTGGTATTGCCAAAATCATCTTAGGTGTGATAGTAGAACAAGAGGGGCCCGATGTAACCAATTTAATGGATGGACTATGGGTTTCATACAGGGTTGTATTTTGAATAAATACTGGACTCCCAGCAGGTGTCCTGTTCTCTATTCCCATTGTTCTCTGATTTTTTTGTTGCACTAGTTCAGATAGTGGTATGTTATCTTCATCGGACCACTCTATTTCATTTCTTTGAATGCGCACTCTTAGGGATCACGTAACTGATTTTCAAAGAATCCATTTTAGTAATTAGACAACCAATAAGATATTAATTTCTTGTCAAGATAGTCTTGGTTAAACAATATTTTTAATCACCATTGTACAGGTTTTTGTGGAAATTCAAAGGTTGAAGTCATATACCGTATCTTCTGTATAAGAAATATTATAGTGTAAAACAAAAACTAATTTCTTATTATAAATTAAACGCAATATGTATTCACGAAAGTCAGCAAACGTGTACACAGCACTCACATAGTCGCTAGCAAACTACTGACTACGATGGTCTTCACAAATCGCTTACCATTGCGCAAATATGGTGACTGCGTACTCTTAGGGAATGCGTACTCTTAGGTGATCCTACCCTATATTAAAGAGGGGATGGCAGGGGTTACAAAGTGTATCAACCCATCTGGAAGGGCGGAAGTTTTTCATTCCTTCCCCACGCGGATGTTTTTAACTTGCCCTTGCTTGATAAAACATGCCCATTCACACTTATCCCTTAAGATACTGACATTCGTCAGTTTACCCCCTTGTAGGGATTATTTCGCCCCTACATAGTCAGTCCCCCAAATCTTGGCCTTTTTTTGTGGAGCTGTGTAGTTGTTTTGATAATATGTTTGTCTTCCCTTTTTGAGATTTTGCAACTTTGAAACAAAAATGACACATATATTAATTGAAACTTACAGAATGACATGACATTAAAACTTAAAACTCATTTACCTTAGGCTTCCTAAGGTAAATGGACTGGTGAAAGCAAAGTGGTTCATTTTAGCAAGTTAAATTGCATGCCCTATGGGAATCAAACACCTTTGACAAGTCCACAACATATATCTACTTTAGTACAATTTATCTACAAGCAATACCGTTGATTATATTACCTTTCCCTAAACCCGTACCGAATAATGGCAGTAACTTAAATAGCTTTAGATTAAAGGGAGTTTATTTGCAAAATAAGTTGTGAATAAAAAAAACTGGATGTTTTCAACGAAACACCAAATTACTATATTTTTCTCGACACGCGTTTCTTTCTAACTAAGTTGGCATTTTCAGGAGAATATTAAAACTTCAAAAAACCCAGTTTTAATCTTCATCTGAGGATACCAATTTAGTTGGCGAAACGCGCGTCGAGAAAAGTATAGCAGTTCGGTGTTTCGTGGAAAACGTCCAGTTTTTTGTTTCTACGCGGAAGGTTTCAGTATCCACTCCAGGTTCAAGTTGTGAATAATTCAATCAGAATGCACACGATAGCCAAAACTAAAAAAATATTGTAGCAGTTTATCTTCAATGCTAAATGAAATAATTATATTTGGCTGAAAGTTAATAATAACGTTATTTATTTAGTAGTTACTCGTCTGCGTAAACTTTTCTATCAATTCAGTTTCCTTTTGTGTCGCTTGGCGATCTAAGCTCAATCACATTGCTTAATATTAATTCACTATTATTTCAACATAACTTTTGCATTTACGTATGTAAAGCATGAAGTGAATAAATTGTAAAATTATGATGAACGGTGTGTGCTTCGATAAAAAAAAGACTGCTAAAAATTTTAGTCTCGTATAAAGGAAACACGTAAAATTCTGGAAATCCCACATAAACACTGCAGAAACTACCGTTGTGTACTAAGTAGCAGAAGGAGGCCGCCAGGTACCAATGACGTGCTTCACGGAAAAACGGAGCAGCCCCGCCCCCTGAGTCATACATTTCCATTTCTCAAGATTTCATTCAAATTTCGACCTCAAAAGTTGTTCCTTTATATTAAAGAAACTGTTATTTCTTCGACAGCTATTTTTTTGCAATGATAAACAAATTAAACATTACCTGTCAACAATTACATAATGGTATTGTTTATAATACACATACAAGCTGACGAGATGAGTAATAAACATGGAAGGCGAGGAATGTGAATGCGGATTCCGAAAAAAGGATAGGTGTAAATATTAACTGAATTGTAGTGAGTTGTTTTAAAATTACGGGTTTTCGAGATATAAAAACTTTAAAAAATAAAAAACGGCGTACTAGATAAAAATTAATAACTTTTGCTGTAGTAAAATTTAATACTTGATTTTTCACCATATAATTATGAAATATATCACTTACTTAAAAGACTTTTAAATAATGTCACTTACTTTTAAATAAAATACATACATGCCAAAATGTAGGGTACTCAAAATGGAGGGACTACTCAGGCTCAAAATAAAAAGGACAAATTTGAAAAAAAAAACGTCCTTTATTAAGTCGCATATTTTAAGGGCGGGGTAACGTTAATTCGGGCAAAAAAGGCACATCTTTGTGATTTTTTTTTGACGACACAGTTAAAATCTATTTATTAAAACCAATGGCACATTAAAGTATAACATTCGAAGAACATCGTGTAAAATTTTCATGGAAAAATATTAAAAAATACGGCAATAGAAGCAATTATTCGGAAACGTTTCGGAAAAAAAGTAAAATTGCGGTGTTCCTCATAACTCGGTGCTGGATCATCTGAAGTCAAAAAACCAAAGTTCTTTCGTTAGATAATCGCTTTCCCCAGGTAAAGTTGGGAGGGTTTTTCGAAATTTCTATTTTTCACTTTTTGGGAACACTTTGAAGTGAAAAACGCGATATTTGCGAAAAAATCGTCGAATTTGTTACTGTAAAATAAAAAATATTAACAAATTTGAAAAAACTCTCCAGCGTTACCTCGTAAATTATGTGCCGAAATAGTGTTCAAAATTTCAAAAGAATCGGTGCAGTAGTTTTGAAGTTATGAGGAACATCAACTTTGAAAACGTGAGTTGTGGGAAAATCGGAGCGCGCGTGTACGTCTGCTCGATAAAATGCTTACTGCTACACTAAATTATATACTCTACACTGACTAAATATACAGTACAGGTATAAGCACGTTTGTACTTGTGTTGAAATTTCTATAACGTAAGGTAGAGGGTAAGGTTAGGGATTATATAGAGAGCGAAACAGCTACCAGGTACCAATAGCGCCCTCGGGTGCTGAGTCATGCATGATGCGCGGTTGCTTAAACCGCTGTATCTTCGTTAGTTTTGCTCCGATTCATCTCAATATTCTGGAAAGGTTCTCCATTCAGAAAATCAAATAAAAATGTAAAAAAAGTTTCAAAACGTTACCCCGCCCTTAAATGAAACGTATTGTATTTTATGATTCATTGTTTATCCTCTTTCGATATACGTATATCCAAGCACTTCTTATGCGTAAAATGTACTTTTGCGCATACATTTTTGAATTATAATAGTTATATATAGATAGTTATTTATCAATATGATTGGACAATAAATATTGTATTATAAAAAATGTTTTATGTGTCAAATTAATGTGGTACATCGAGGATATCTCTGTAATGGAGAGAGATATCAAAAAATAAGTAGATTTTTTTGTAGAATATGATACTAACTACAAACTTTATTAACATACATTTTTCCTAATCTTCATTTTTTTTTAAGTTTTTCCGATTTTATTTTCAACCCGCGTATGTGTTTCGCCAGTACACTCAGTTAGTCTCATGCTTGCTAATAACAGTAGACATGTCGGTATAAGGACCAGCACACGTAATATAATATTTACACTGGATTGTTTTTTTAAAATCTAAATACAATACATAACTCCATCCTGACACATTCTCCATTCACCTCCTCAATAAGTTCTGTGTATTTGGTCGCTGTCCCACCTCTTCAATCCATTTTCAAACCTAGCGTAAACCCCTTTGCATTTACGCTGGGTTTTGCGTGGTTTGATCTCTGTTGGGCGAATCCATTGATCTTAATGCTACCAAATAAATTGGTGTGGGGTGCAACAACTCGCTTTCACCCTTTGACAACCCAAGCACCCCTCCAAGCCACACCTACTCCGACCACCACCCACCTCTCTTTGGTCCGCTCCTGTAGGAGACTGCGTGGGATGTGGTCTGGAAATGGGTTGAAGAGATGGGACCAAATACACAGAACTTATTGAGGAAGTCTTAATGTGTTCCGGGATGGAGTTCTTATCCGACAGTTATTGAAATATGGACGGTAAACCGTTTAAGTTATAGTGTAGCGCCTTCGGGGAATTAAAATCAACCCTATAGACTACCGAAAATTAAAAACCGCAAGTCTCTAACTCGAATAGAACGCAAATGGTCCTAATCTAAAAAGTGTTACGGTAATTTCGAGGGGTAGTTTATATTAATTTATGTACATATAACTTAAGTACAGTTTAAAATATATAGAGTAGTGTTTAAAATATATAGAAAACTTTATAAAGACGCATATACGTTTCGGTGTACTCTAAATTATTTCTTTAGGATTGGAGGAAAACGACGTTGTGTTGATGTACCGTGAACTTTGTCTGGAGCTCAATTAGTTAATATAAGTAAAAGTTCTACAAATAGATATGGTACGGTTGGATAAATAATATAGATATCCTTTGCACGCAACAAAATGTTGGAATTCAAGATACAGTGAATACAAGTGAAATCAAGATACATATGGGTCATTTCACGCTTGTGAAATCAAGATACAATGTGCATTATTATCGCTTGCAAATTTTTAGTGAGTTTCGAATCTCAACGTACCGATTTGAATTTGCTATCGGATTCAGACTCTTCCGATGATGACACCTGTTCTCTTTTTGATGACGAATCAGATGTAAGTTCAGAATAATCTTGTTATGAATTGTAAATGTGCTTATTGTATTCATTTGTTAAAGGATCAGTCTGAAATGTGCCCTAAATTAATATCTGAATTAAATTTGCATGCGATAATAATGCACATCACATTAATACTTTGAATTCATTATTTTGCAATTTAGTAATAATATACTCACAAGAATCGGACATTCTTCCGATTTTTTGTCTACACGATGTGCACAGCTTATCGTTTGCATTCAAACATACCAATTTTTTATATGGGCGCCGTAAATTTTTGTTATTAACACTTTTGGTGTGACTGCTTTCTTTAAAAGGGTTGCAACAACGATCTTTAAATGAAACTGACATTGTTAATAAAAAAAAAATAATAAGTTATCAATTCGCCTATTACTTTCATGGTCAGTTGTCCTGGACCTCTTCCCCCGAGTCCCTTGTTTGTTTTCTTTGCATTACGGAGCCTGGTTCCCATGCGTTTTTCTCAACGTGACCGAAACATTCCTTTTTCATTACTTTCGGATCGTTGTTGTACGGGTCCAAATCCAAAATCGCATTGAAGGTCCTACTGTCCCCGTTGCCAATATACTAAGCATATTTTACATTATCATTTTCGTCGGATCGTTGAAACACTTCCTTTACACTGTTCACCTCCATTTTCCCTGCGCGACCCTTGCGCAAATGGCCGAAAATGGAAAATTCAAGCGCCGTGACCATCGTCACAAATCTGGTTGTAACTCGAAATCTAATATGCGGACCACTTTAAAATTTCAGGACAATAAATTTGAATGTATCGATTTCCGTGAAAACAAAAAAAAAAACGATTTTTTGAAACCGAAAATCGATTTAGATTAAAGGGAGTTTGTTTGCAAAATAAGTTAAATAAAAAAAAAACTGGACGTTTTCCGCGAAACACCGACCTACTATACTTTTCTCGACACGCGTTTCTTTCCAACTAAGTCGACATTTTCAGGAGAATATTAAAACTTCAAAAAACCCAGTTTTAATCTTCATCTGATGATGCCAATTTAGTTGGCGAATCGCGCGTCGAGAAAAGTATAGCAGTTCAATGTTTCGTGGAAAACGTCCAGTTTTTTGTTTCTACGCTGAAGGTTTCAGTATCCACTCCAGGATCAAGTTGTGAATAATTCAATCAGAATGCACACGATCGCCAAAACTGTAACAGAACAGAACAGAATAGGTAATCTGTTACTTTAGCGCTGCTTTAAAATAGTTTGATATCATATAATATATTTTATAACTATAAGTGTATATAATAAGAGGAACTATAGAGATGTCTACGTCCATTTCGCCACATGGATGTGGAAGTGAAACGGCAAAATTAAAATTTTCACCATAACGTAAATGAATGGTCTTATAACATACAAGTAACCATCTAATGCATATTCCGTGAGTAGAAACACGCTATTATTAAAGGATTTATTATCAGATTTTAATTCGTATACCACAGGTCTCCGGTTTCTGTGTTCTGTGTACTGTATTCACGTATCTTGATAAAACGAGGTATAACAATGGCATTTTGTAATTGCTGTGTAACATATACATATGTACATGTCTTCTGGTAAACAATTAGTAATTTCACATTTAAATTATGATATAAGTATTTTACATATTCATCGACGTTCACGAAAGCTACATATTTTATCAGAATAGAAAGTAGACATGTATGAAAGTCACATAATTTGTCACTTTTATCGCGATTTAAATGTTGATATAGAAGATAGGAAATCATTACTACATAAGAAGGGCGATATAGTATATTAGTCAACATGAAAATAATATACACGGTGTCTACTTTTATTTATTTATAAATACAAATAATCCTCATTTTTCAAGATGATCGATTAATTTTTTTTCTTGTATCAAAAACTGCTTCTTTTGACCCTACCTTAGCTTCAGCCCCATTCCTGCTACGATTTTTTTTATACCCCCGAAATTCAATTTGACCATTTTAGCGATTTCTTTATTTCAAATCAGAACTCATAACATCAATAAGAACCTCTAAAAACCCCCATATGCGATATTTGAACAAAAAATACACAAAGGGTTTCATACGATCTCAAAGTTGAGCAATAATGTCAAGACAGTTGAATATTATTTGTAATCATCTAAACTTAATTTTTAGCTCAATATTTTCCTTGTATGCGCCAAAAAATAATTAAATCTTATTTCCATATCACCATGTTCTAGTATGGGTCGATGTTTTGCTTTAGTTTCATTTCAATGTAATTTTTTACAAACCAAATATTTGGCCAATAACAAAAAAAAAAACAGCACCGAGAAAAAAATGTTTTTGTCCACTATGGTTAGGTCAAAATTAAGTTGAAAAAGTTCCAGATAACATTCTTGGACTATAACTGTCTTGACATTATTCCATGGCATATTTGACTCGTCTATAGGCTTTAAAATTCGATATTCTGTTTAACTTTGAGATCGTATAGAAAGAAACACATTGTATATTTTTTGTTTAAATTTCGCATTTGGGTTTTATAAGAAGTCCTGATTAACGCTATGAATTAAGATTTTAAATAAAAAAATCGCTAATGGTTATATTGAATTTCGAGGGTACAAAAAAAATCGTAGCACGCCATGGGCTGCATCTTAAAAGCTATGGTAGCGTCAAAAGAAGCAGTTTTTGAACCATTTAACACAAAAAAGTTTAATCGATTATCTTGAAAATGAGGATTATATGGATTTGTACGCAAATAAAAGTAAACATCCTATATAATTGTGATAACTTGCAGATTCTAAGTGGAGATTTCTTCCTACCATATACTTTTTTTATCAAGAGCAAATGTAAAAGCTCATCGTTACCTAATGAATCAGTACTTCCACATTCAATTGTTTGAGTATTTCTAAATTATGAGTACCTAGGTACATTTATTTTCAAAAATATTATGTATATATCTTTGAAAATAATCATTCAGTAACGCAATATACATAATTCAAAACTCTATATAAACACCATAGAACTTACTGATTTCTGAAAATTCAGACTTCCACATCCATTTTCCTTTGAAAAATGTTTAAAATGTGTTATTTTCGTACGACGCAGCGTTTTCGAGAAAAACGGAGTTTCCCTAAACTGCACAGCGACTTTATTTCCTAAGTCAAAAATTTCTAAAAACAAAATCTCTGAAAAATAAAAGAGCACCACGCAGTGTCCGTTACAGACCTCAAGCTTATTTGCAGTCTATTTTCAGTTGTCTTGATGGTAATTAAAAAGGTGGAAAAGAGCATCACATTTAGGGAGTTTTGTGGCATTTCGATTTAGAGCATTTCTGGATATATATCCATAGGAACCTTTTTTCTTATTCTGACCCAAGGAATCTTCCCTTCTCTGAATCTTTAAATGTGTTTTTTTTCCGGACAACCTGAATGCATCTAAAAAATCCTTTGTTTGATTAATTTTAAAACCATATTAGTTTTTAATGGCAAGTACAGAGTCCTTATTTTTAGTAGTACTCACTATCTGAAGAAACTACTGTATGGTGAAATGATCGTCGTAACGGAATAAATGTGACAATTTCACATCAATATTAGCAAACCAATCGAACTTTTCTTGTCATGCTGGGTACCTGGATAGGTAGTATGAAACTACACTAGAAAATTTTCTGTCAAATGTTCGCGTGACAATAAACTAACGTTTTATTTCTACATGCGCTTTAATTATAAACATACAGTCTGTCCAAAACTGGTTATGCATGCATTGGTATCTCGGTTATTGTTGGAGATAGAACGATGGTTAAATAGGGAAAGTTTTAGATTTTATTTCCCTTTTCTTTTTCAAATTCGATTTATTTCTAATCGTTTAGATATAATTCCAAAAAAGACTGAGAAGGAGCATTTTAGAGAATGTCCCTTTTCTATCCATGTCCTTTCCATCTTTTTAATTACTGAACACTTGGATATTTTAGCGAGTAGGTACATTGTTAGGACACTTCTTTAAGATGCTTTCGCTGGCGTTTTACATAATGAACACAATATTTGAGACCTCGAAATTAATTATAAACATACAGTCTGTCCAAAACTGGTTATGTATGCATTGGTATCTCGGTTATTGTTGGAGAAACTACCTCCATATGTTGCAAGAACAAATAATACCAGCTCTCGGCAAACTGTAGAAGATACAAATCAAATTTGGTTTCAGAATAATAGTTGCCTACCGTATGCACATCAGTGACTCAATGAATTTTAATCAAATTATTTAGAGTGCTGAGTAGTACAGCTGTCCGGTTATCCGGACAACTTTATAACCAGCCAGATTTCGATCGGTTCGTTTGGACTTTTATTTACAGAAAAAAAAATTAAGTATACGCCTTAGAATGTTCAGAAAATGAACAGTGTGTCCAATTTTCGGCACTTCTGCAGGTTAACTCATTTGTCTTAAAGATAGAGAGTTGCGGTTTGCACATTTCACAAGTAAAGCGTGTCCAATTGTCGGCGCAGATAAAGATAGAGAGTTGCGGTTTCTACTTTTTTTGTGAAACGAAAGATGCAGTAAACAGAATTTTCATAGCCCTTTTTAGTTTTTGAGATACAGGGTGAAACTGAAAAATTGCATTTTTCGGACACCCCTTCTAACTCGTTCTTCTTTTATATTATTGGAAATGTAAAAACGGACTTCCATACAATTTTTTATGTAGAATCCAGTGACGTAGTCAGTTCTTGTCTCGCCTCGTCAGTTGTCTCAGAATATAGCAATCATACGTTTTTTTTTTAAATGGAACACTGTGTATATTTTTATTTGGGTGAGTTTAGTATTTTCTAAGCATTTCAAAAATACATTTAAAAAGTCTAAACAAAAACTTTTGTTTTCTTTAGCAACGCCACGGCCTACACTCAAAAATTTTATTTTTCATTTAAATTAGCAGTTTGTGAGCTTATTGTTAAGAAAACTTAGCAATAGTGATATATTTCTGAAATAAAAATATATAGGGTGCTGCTTTAAAAAAATAAATATTTGCTATATTGCACCGAATTCTATATAAATAATTGTATGGAAGTCCATTTTTACATTTACAATATGATAAAAGAAGAGCGAGTTAGAGGGGGTGTTCAAAAAATGCAAATATTCAAATTTTCAGTTTCGCACTGTATCTCAAAAAATGAAAAGGGCTGTGAAAATTATGTTTAGTGCATCTTTCTTTTCACAAAAAAAATAGGGCAGGAATGTGCAAACCGCAACTCTCTATCTTTAAAGACAACTGAGTTATCCCGCAGAAGTGCCAAAAAGACTATGTTAGGTAATAATTTGCTAGTATTAAGCGAAATACATTGAGAAAAGTCAATTTAGTTTTACAGCGGTGCGGTATGAATAAAGTGTTTAGATAAGGAGGGACATCACACAGAAGGATTTTTGCAGTTTACATTATTTTTAGTGGTTAATTATTTTTTTTGTTTGTAGGTACCTAATTTGTAAATTGTTGCCTACTTCGAAAAAAATATATATTTTTTAATTTCACAGAAGACAACATGTTTGTCTAGCATTGTGACATATCATTGAAAAGCAATTTTTTAGCACTATTCAACCACATAGAAATCCAATAAGACGTCTGTAATAAAAATCAAAGTAAACGGCATTAACTCCGAAACAAATGACAACAGACATATTTTGATAACACAACGAAAGCTAAACAAACTAAAAAACAAAAAGTTAAAAAAAAAGTGTCTTAACAATATACTAGTTAAAATATCACAGTTCAGTAATTAAAAAGATATGGGACATTCTTTAAAATGCACCTTCTCATTTTTTTTGAATTATATCGAAAACGATCACAGATACAGGTACACGAAAACAATAACAGAGAACAGAAAAAAAGGCGAAGAGGTATTATAATCGTTTAAAACTTTCGTCATTATTTCTATCTCCAACAATAACAGAGATACCAATGCACGTATAACTAATTTGGGACAGACTGTCTATTTAATATTAGATAGATAAATAATCAAATTCGTGTAAGAAAAATATATGTATTTTCACGTGTCAAACTGCAAATGTAATAAGATCACAGTTAAAATACATGATAAACGTCACATATACAAAATAGTCCAATCAACGAGCGAAAGCCCCCATGTAAATTGGTCACTAATTGTTATCAGCAAACAAAAAAATATGGTCGTATAGAGAAAAAAAGTCTAAGAAAGTCTAAGAAAAGCGTTTTTTTTGCGACTCGAGTTTTAATGACGAACATAACCAAAAAAATTGGCAAAAGTCAAAAAAAACGGTTTTTTAAATCAGAAAGTTGTAGGTCTTAAAAATGCGCGTCGAATGTCTCATTCGTGATGTCTGTGAGTGAGTGTTCTGTTCACTCGTGATGTGAACAGAAAAATCGGTTCATAAACATTTGAGACAAATTTAAAAAAACGTCAAAATTCGCGTTTTCGTATTTTTGCTGTATAAATTCCAATTTTGTTTGAACAGACTTTTTGTTAACTAGAAATACAGCTCAAGACAAGCGAAAAGTGACCCTTTTTTCAAAAATTCAAAAAAGTTTTATTTTTTTCGAGTTATAACGATTTTAACAAAAAAAAAAAACCTTTTCAAAAAATCAGCTTTTACAGAGGCAAAAATGATCGTACAGAAACAATCGTGGGCTCATTTTATTCGCGAAGACTAGTACTTTCATGCTATTAAAAAACCAAATCGCTTTTATTTAATTTTTCATAAAAAAAATGCGTTGTAAAATTGTACCATTTTTCCGAACCGGTTTTTTTTTCGAATAACTTTTTTAATTTTGGTTTTACATTTTTGGCCGTTGCATATTTGAAAACTGCCATTCAAAACACGCATTTAAAAAAAATTAAGGTCCTACGACCTCAGGGAGCCGAGATAATTATTTTTTTTTAATTCCTGACAGCGGCGTATACGTCCGATTGAGGTCATTTTTAAACGAAATAGATCTCAAAGATTTCTTTAAAAAAAATATTTCAAATCATTTCGCATAAATTAAGTTGACATAATTGTTTGCGAAACAACACGTTGTGTGCGGCACGCGCTAGCCAACCCACGGCGACAGAGTGGACGGACACTCCGCTTGGACGCATCGAAAACTAAACACGATTCCAAATCGATCGCGCTCGCAAAATTATCTTTTCCTCAGCTTAAAAAAAATTATCTCAGCTCCCTGAGGTCGTAGGACCTTCATTTTTTTTTAAATGCGTGTTTTGAATGGCAGTTTTAAATATGCAATGGCCAAAAATGTAAAACCAAAATTAAAAAAGTTATTCGAAACAAACTGGTTCGAAAAAATGATACAATTTTACAACGGATTTTTTTAAGCAAAAATTAAATAAAAGCGATTTGGTTTTTTAATAGCTTGAAAGTACAAGTCTTCGCGAATAAAATGAGCCCACGATGGTTTCTGTACGATAATTTTTGCCTCTGTAAAAGCTGATTTTTGAAAACGTCTTTTTTTTTTTAAATCGTTATAAATCGAAAAAATAACTTTTTCAAATTTTTGAAAAAAAGGGTCATTTTCCGCTTGTCTTGGGCTGTATTTATAGTTAACAAGAAGTCTGTTCAAAGAAAATTGGAATTTATACAGCAAAAATACGGAAACGAAGCGAATTTTGAAGTTTTTTTCAAATTTTTCTCAAACGTTTATGAACAGATTTTTTTCGTTCATATATCATTCGACGCGCATTTTTAAGACCTACAACTTTCTAAATTAGCTTTCTTGTGTAGGACTTGAAGCTTTTTTTTTATTTGCAAAAAAAACGTTTTTTTTTACTTTTGCAAATTTTTTTGGTCATGTTCGCCATTAAAACTCGAGTCGCAAAAAACGCTATCTTTCTTAGAATTTTTTTTCTCTATACGACCATATTTTTTGTTTGCTGATAACAATTAGTGACCGATTTTCTCCCGTTGATTGGGCTAAAACTTTTTTTGTCAGCATGCCCAATCTGCTTCTTCATTTTGTTTCATAATAAAAACAACAACAAGCTGTCAATATTTCTCAATTATATTTATAGCTAGATGTGAAATTTTCTTACAGAATCTCCTACGTGCTTAAATTATTGATCGTAAATTTTTTCTCAGTTATAGAAAATGTTGTAGGAAAATTATCCCTCGTCTTGGACTCAATTTATAATTTACACAATATTCGAGACCTCGAAAAACTTTAGGTAATAGTTCAGCACTAGGAAGAGATAGCAGCAAGTGTTTAAAGTTTGAAAATATGAATTTTCACGAAGTATCGGCAGAATCAATTCGTTAAGAGATATTGATTAGTATTGAGTAGAAATTAAATATGGCATAATAAATACAGCAAGCCATTTAAAATTACAAAGTTGGTATTTACTTCCGGGTATTCGGCAAATCGAGTTTTTAAAAGAACTCTCATAAACGATACCAGTGAATAAGTCGATTTAACTAAATTTACCTTAATCCAGTGGTGCGCCCTTCTTGAGATACAGAGTCCACAGGACTAAAAGCCAACATACATTTTTATTAATAAATCAAGAATCGTATTAAGTTCATATTTGGTATGAATACTTTCATAGCAGAAGTTAGTATTTTGAGGTGAAAATAAATGGTCTATAGGAAGCACTAATGTTGAGAATGAGTACAGCCATTTTCCCCAAAACTTTTCACGGTACACATCACGAATCCTGTATCGCAAAAAACTTTTTTTTAAATTTGCATTTTCCAAACTTGTATTTTAGTTATTAAATTCGACAAGTATGTATGTATGTATAGTTGACCTTAATCTTTTAATACACATAAAAAACCATCAAAGCAAATCATTATTTGTCACAGCGTAACTAAGTGAGGGGCAAGGGGAGCAATACGTGGGAGCGTTTAAAGAAACTTTTCAAAAAAATGGAATCCAAGAAGCGACAGCCTGAATTACATCGCTCAATGGAGTGTCTGCAAACAGTAGCACACAGATAAAATGTGAATTCGATGTAGGTTTCAACGCTGATTTAAAATACGAAATAATTTTTTTTGACATTGTATTATATGATACATTTTGCTTTTGTCCTTTTACAACTGTTTGCTGTAAGCATATTTTCTTTACCGCAAAATTAATTCTCTACCGTGAAAATTTCCTTTGATAGTTAAACGCCCTCTAATACCTAAACGCAACATCCATGGCTATATGTAGGTTGGTTTAAAGTTTATTTTTATGTTGTTTATGATATTACGATACAGATATTCTCATTACCTGGTCACCATATACAACAACACAGCACCCCACGATATTTAAAACAAATAATACTTATCATCAAAAACAAAAGGTAGTAGTCAAATAATTATGAATTTATTTAAAAAGCCGCAACATGAAATAAAAAAATGAAGGTTATAAAAAAATTGCTGATTAAACAGATATATACAAATTCTCCAAACAAGCTTCGTGATGTGCACAGTGAAAATGGCCATGTTCATTGTCAACTGCGGCGCCCCCTATGGACCAAATGTACCTACCTACTTGTTTTCACTTTGGGATGCTAACTGCTGCTACGTACCAAATAATGAGCCATTAAAAAAAGTCATCAAATCTGGCTATAAATGAGAGAGATGGAAATAGCGATCACGTCGAAACGAAATTTTATTGTTGTCAAACTTTTGACAAGTGGCTGTCACAATTATAAAATTGATTGACAATTCAGTAAAGTAATAAACTTAAACAGATTAAGAAAACTCACAAAATTAAGAATAGAAATACGTCTTTTTTTACTCGGCCAACTTTGATGATGTTTTTTTTAATGACTCGTTATAGATTTATAACAATTTGTATTCACAATTTGTTAATAATCTGTATGTTAGCTTAGAAACCCTTGTCAAGTCACGGTCAAGTCTTGACTGCAGGAATCGCTCTAATATAATATCATTATTTCGTTCATATTCATTCTACACTTGCCTGTTCAGTGCAGATCACCAAACATTCAAGCATGCGAGAATGGACGATCAACTGATTGCATTTTATATAACCGTATGAATTCCCTAGAAAACATCCTGAAATGTCCAAGAAATTTCGTCATCAATAAATGTTTAAACAGAATTGTAAAATCTCCTTCTTTTTATTATATGGGATGCATCGTCTATAAGATTTTGAAAGTAATATGAATTATTGTTCTTCCTCGGCCAGAATAAGTACCCTTTTCACCTGACCCTGAAGTTAGAAATACAATGAAAAAGTTTGGCTCGTGACTTTTAATTTAGCTTGTCTTTTAGGGCTCCGCATCTCAAAAAGGGTGGAAAATTGGACTAAAGTACGTTTAGTTCAATCGATCTATCAAAATAGATCGATCCATCAAATACATCAGTGGAACTGTAGGTCAAAACCTACAGTTCTACTGGTATAATTTAGGTTACTTAATTTAGAGACACCATGTACATTTTATCAATCAAAGTATTATTTGACAGCAGTGTCTCCTTGTGTGACATAATATGCATTTCGTTTTGAAATACACGTCGGTGGCAATAGTGGATTTTACCGAAAATGGCAACCGGTAATTCTAAACGCAATGAAGTTCTAGACAACCGGCTCGATACATTGATGGTAATTAAATTTAATAACGTCTAATTAAAGTCTGCATCGTTATAAGCGCCGTAATTACCTGAATAATAATAATAATTCGTCTAGCCGACCAGTAAACCACATTGAAGGTGTTGTGCGGGTGGTAATGCCGAGGTAAACGGCCCTCGAGTAGTAACAGCGGTATAATCACCAGCTGCAGTTCCAGAGGAGGACATGGGCCGTGCTGGGGGGGGGGGGGGGGTTCCACTATGCGTATCCTAGTCCGGATACGTAGTAGGGTAGGTGCCTATAGGTAGAATCCGTTCGTTGAAAGCATTAGTGCTTGCAGAAATGACTGATATTTGAAAATTTGGACTTAAGCTAATAGGACTTTGGCGGACATGATCAAAATATTATGGAGATGGCTGCACTTCCGGTTATAGAGGAAGTCGGTATCAACTTCCTTATTTTAAATGGAATGGTACCTTTTTATTGCATATTTCGATTCCATACGTTATTTTTATGCTTTTATTTTATTTAATAAAATTAAAATTTAATATACTGCCTATAATACCTTAATTACCTTTCATTTTTAAATTCATATATCGGGTAAAAAATGTATTTCTAAAAATAAAAATATGAATAAACATATGTCAAAGTAGTTCCTGCATTTGCAACATATTAGCCTTCATAAACGACCCAGCGCCTAGTCTTTCGCCATGGTGGTAAGCCTCCGATGCAAATATATGTATACACTCAACTTCCACATTTCCGAACTTTTCTGTTCCGCAGACTTCCACATTTCCGAACTCTCGTCACCTCGGGATTACCGAACCGCTGGCGCATGCACAAAGGGTTTTTTCTGGATCATTCTAGTGCTTTTCTTTGCTTTTCGAGGTTTTTATGCAAATGTAATACATACATACATGTGTACATGTTAATAAAAGAACGTTTTTCTAAACAAAAAAAAAAATGTCTGGTGCAAAGGAGAGAGTGATGCAGGTAATTATTTTGTAATTCAAAGTAAAGGTTTGTTTTATTGAACATTTTGTTGACGTAACCTATAATAATTTAAAACTGAAATGAAAAATGATGAAAAAATATGTATTTTTAAGAAAACCGTGATACAAAACAAACATTATTGTACTGTTTATTTGCAGAGAAAAGAGCCTGCTAAGAGGCTAACCTTGGAGCAAAAGCTGGATTTGATAAATTACGCAAAAAATGGTGTTAAAAATGTTGATCTATGTAAGATGTACAATATTTGTAAATCGTCAGTGGCAGAAATTCTTGGGAAAAAAAGAAATTTACTTGTCGGAAGTTGAAAAAAGACGAAAATTGAGTGGACGGATTGACATAAAAAAGTGCATCGGTACTTATGATACGCCATTTGAAATAAGTGTTTTCCACTGGTTTGTACAAAGAAGAACTCTTGTAGAACCTGTCTCAGGTGTGCTGCTGAGGGAGGGCGGTTTCCTCTTTGTTGAATTCTGTGACAATCGAAATGTTTAATAATAATCGCATTATTGTGTTCACATTTTTTCTCATTTCAAATTCCGCGGTTTTTTGTCGTCAACCAATAAGCGACAAGTTCGGTTATGTGGAAGTACAAGTTCGGAAATATCGTGAGAAAAAGTTCGGAAATGTCGTGAGTTCGGAAATTTGGAGTTCGGATATGTGGATGTTGAGTGTATATGTAATTATACGGAATAGGGGGCTTCGCACTTCGCGATCCTGCGTTGCTAACAAAAACCCTTAAAATCAGTGGCATTAAAGGTCACTTAAAAAACTGCATAGCGCAGGCAAACACGCCCACCTCCCCCCACTTCTCATACGTGACAGATTTTTTTGGAAAGTGCCGTTATTCTTGCCGGGTTTTTGAGTGTTTTCAGTGGTATAGGAGGGTAATCATTATTGAAAGTGTTCCATATTACTTACGTAAGTCATTATTTGAACGTCTTATTTAATTAATTATACAAAATTATAATGGAGGTAACTGGAGGGTGTAGCAGTTTGTTTCATAAAAATAACAATATGAGTTGTCATGAAACTCAAATAAATATTCGAATCTGCAATGCTACTGTTGAGTATCTGAGAGTATCATATAAAATATAAAGTACTTTAGTCACCTGTCTTATGAGGATAAATTATTTAAATTTTATTAAATGTATTTATTAAACTTTAAATAAATTATTGTGATGGCCGTGTGTATTATTTTCAAATCGTGGAGAAGATGCTTGGAAACTCTACACCTTCCCGATGATTTTGCTGAACCAATTAAACATATTAGGTACATTATGTTAGACAAATGTACTTAATATATTTTATTGACCAAGTAGATGTTCTTCTCCTAACTATGCGGCATATTATTAACAATGTTTACAATCACAAAAATTTAGGAAACAAATTGTTTTACAATATGTTTGCATCCCAAAAAAAAAGTCACGAGCCGCCACTGCATGAGATCATCCCACATATTTTACCGTTGAGTTATTTCCGGTTTTTTGAAATTTTGTTCTTCATTAGCGCCATAACATTTGAAATTATCTTAGTGGTCATTTTAGAAAATTAAGTATCGATATTAGCACTGGTTAGTAGAACCCTAAGGCTATGCAGCCATGCTTTTATTATTTCTCAATGACCCATATTTTACTTCACATTTTAATGAGAAATTAAATCGTGCATCGATCTATATTAGCATTCCCTATTATATTTAATAGTTTTGTAGTTATTTAGCATTCTTTTAAAATTCACTTATAACTTTTTAATAAATCATTTGACGTTTCAATAGTATACCATGGAAATGATTGTGATATTCTTACTGTTACTGTTATTTAAGTAATAGTATAATTTGTGTTATCTTCGAGACAATCGATTTGTATAGTGGGCTTTCCATGTTCGTCAACATAAAAAATCAAGAATATTCAAATATGGATACTAGTTCATATACGCTCAAGATGCTTGGAACAAAACGGCAGTGACTCTGTGACTGTGAACTTTTTAGATACTTCACTTTATCTATTATTTAAAACGTTAAAATATAATTTAACAATTATACAAGTTTTTCGTTAGGTGTACTTAGATACTCATACATGTATTTCATAGATAACAGTAGGTAAATAGTTTTACCCAGTCAGAGAATATACATAATGAGCCCGTTGAAGTTAGCTGTCAAGTAACGTAGTGAGTAGGTGTGATCATGATGAACAATAATAACAAGCCATCAAAAAAAAAGTCATCAAGGTAGGCCGAGCAAAAAAATACGTATTTCTATTCTATATTAAATTTATAACCTTATTAATTAAATAAGGTTATAAATTTAATATCCAAGACCAAGGTCAAGGCTGTTACATTATATGACAACCATTATGTTTTATTTTACAATTGTGACAGCCACTTTGAAAACACAATTTTGACAACAAGAAAGATTGAAGTTTTTTTTGGATGTCTCTATATTACTGGATAGTAGTTTCTGTGACCTTACTTTCTGCATTTATTAAAATAAAACAAAGCTATCGGTATTACTAACATTTTAATAATAACGATTGAAAATAAAGTAAATATGAAGATAATAATGATCAGCATTAACAGTAATATTAGCATAATTAGTAGCACCACTTCGGTGACACGCTAGTCAAAAATCAAACAATTTGTTAGAAGTTACAAGCCAATTTTGAAAAAACGCATGATAACTAAATAACTATTAAATATAGGTATATGATATACTAATATAGATGAATTTAAAATGTAATTATACATTGAAATGTAAAATAAAATATGGGGTATCGTATTTAAAAAAAAATTAGTTTAGAAGGTTTGAGTTGGGTTAAATGGTAGTTCTATTTTAAACACCCTGTACATAATTGAGATATAATTAATGCATTGCTGAATAGCTTTAGGGTTCTACTAAACACAATGCTAATACCGATACTTAATATTATAAAGTGAAAACTACAGATAGTTTCAAAGGTTATGGCTCTAATGAACAAAATTTAAAAAAACCGAAATAACTCAAAATCGGTAAAAATAAATATAGATAAACCTCATGAAAATGTACCTAAATTCCATTTAAAATAAGAAAGTTCCTGCCGACTTCCGGTATAACCGGAAGCGCAGCCGTCTTGAAAATATTTTTATCAAGTCCACCATAGGCCTATTAGCTTCTATCCGAGTTTTCAAAAATATATCACTTCTACAAGCCCCAATACTTTTAATGAATTGTTTCGATCAACCCCCTTCAGATGACAGCTACAACCCCTAAATTTTCAAATTGGAAGTAGGGGCTTGTGATACATCATTTGAAAGGTCTTTTCATTCTCTATTCAAAACTGCTATAGCTTTAAATTTTATTGCAGAAATTAACAAGAAAAAAAGTTTCTCCAGCGTAGGAAATTCGTTACATTAAAATAAAAAACAAATCATTATTAATGCAGCAATGTTCAAAATGCATGCCTCCAGCATCTTGGCAGCATCCTAGACGCAAAGAGAAATGTCTTCTAACGTTATACGCAGTTTGAAATTTAAAAAAATTGATTTTCTTTGATTGATATATTCTCTGAAAATTTCAAATAGATCCGGCAAATATTCTTGGAGATACACGCATATTTGGAAGGACGCTCGTAGCGTTACAAAGTAGGCGGCGTAAAGACCAGAAGAATGAGAAGACCAGAAGAACACGCGCGAGGGAAGAATGGTTCGCAGATAATAACAAATCGGAATATTAGAAGCTGCTGATGATGCAGAGGGTTCATCTTATGACCCTGGCATAGATGACTCCTCGCATAGATGATGTAAATTGAAAAAAAAAAGATGTATAAACGTCTTTTGAAACTTTGAATGCGTTTTTTTTCAAAACGGTGTTTACAAAGACGATTTCACGAAAACGGCTCAACCGATCGGTCTGAAATTTTAACATAACCTTTTCAGATATATTCTTTAGGGATTGATCGAAGGAATAAGATTTCCTATAATTATTTCTACTTTTTTAAACAATTTAACGAAAACATTTTGGTCGAAAATCGGAATATTTTCTTCTTGGAGCTGCCATTTTGATTTCGTTTATTCCTTCGATCAATACCTAGATTTATCTATCCACTAATAGAATCTTCTGTTTTTTTTTAATATCAGATAATCCAAACCGGAGATATCTTGCTCACCGCCGGACACCTTTTTTTTGGAGGAGCTCCAGGAGACCGTCTGCAGGAGCAGTGTAAATCAATATTTTTAAAAATGAAAAATGCCGAAATACGGTTAAAAGTTACGACTGCATTTATTAATAATTCTTGTATTTGTCAAATAAAATCCCTTTTCAGAAAAAAAAAAACGACTTTTTTGGCCTTGCAACTGCGTATAACCCCTTAATTAACATCTGCGGGGTAATCGACCTAATTACAAGTGTTATTCTTCTTCTTAAGTCAGCTAAATCGTCGGGTTTAGTTTTGTAGTCCATACTTTTTACATATCCTCATAGGAAGAAGTCTAACGGCGTGAGATCAGATGATCGTGCAGGCCATTCTACAGAACCACGTCTCCCTATCCAGCGATTTTGAAAGATTTGTGGAGATGTTGCCGGACATTGATTTCGCAATGTGCTGGTGCACTATCCTGCTGGAACCATATTGCATTACCTGGAAGTTGTGGGTTTCCTTGTCGATACAACATTATTTTGGAGCAGCGCTAATAAGTTTCTCCATTCAAATTGCCGTCAATGAAGAAGGGACCAATGATATTTTCTCCAATTATTCCTGCCCAAACATTAACTTTCTCAGGGGTTTGCGTGTGTAGTGTAAGATTTTCTCTCGACCAGTAACGACAGTTTTGGCGATTAACATGGCCGTCAAGTGTAAATGTAGATTCATCCGAAAATGAAACATTTTCTATTTGTAAAGTATTGTCATCTATCATTTGCATCATTTGTTCACAAAAGAGAATTCGTCTATCAAAATCGTCTTCCGCGAGCTCATTAGTTGGTACCTGTTTATATGGGTATGGTTGCATCTGATTTTCTGTCAATACACGGAGAATCGAGGAATGGCTAATATTTAATGCTGAAGCTGTTTGACGACTCGATGTATGTGGATTTTCTTCAAGAATAAGCATTACATCCAATTTCTGATCATCACTGAGTTTATTGGGAGGATTTTTCATTAGCTGCCGTACATGTCCATGTTTATTTTTTGTTATTATTAACATTTCAGAACCTAAAATTGACAAATAGTGTTACTTATAAAAGTTTTATTTTAATGTAACGAATTTCCTACGCTGGAGAAGCTTATCTTTCTTTCTTGTTAATTTCTGCAATACAATTTAAAACCATAGCAGTTTTGAATAGAGAATGAAAACACCTTTCAAATTAAATATCACAAGCCTTTACTTCCAATTTGAAAATTTAGGGGTTGTAGCTGTCACCTGAAGGGGGTTGAATTTAGGGATGACATTTTTACATCGCAAGATGTCATTTTAGAACTAGAAATTGACGTGTCTCAAAATTTTCTAAAAAAATGCATAATAATGGAGCTACTGAATTTATTCCATTTGGCTGTTCCACACTGTATAGTAGTAGATGGTAATAAGTAGAAGAATGCAGCCTAATGTGGTATATGATTCATCACTTTGCCGATTTTATAGTCTCACTTCTCATGTTCCCCAGAGTTTATCATATTATATCATAGTGATGTTATCGTTGATAGCGTCGCGACATTGCTCATATCATGATGGTCACCAATAGGCGTTACATTACAGCGATATCTTCTATCTTAGCAGTCGAAATATTGTAAGTGGCAGTACGATATCTATGATGATCACTCCTCCCTATTTCTTGGTTATTAGATCAATATCTGGACGGTTGAAGTTCACTACTCGGTCAGTAATGTTATAGTATATTACGCTTTCGATTCCAGCACAATTCCAGGAAAATATTTGTAGTATGACGATGCCGTAGCTAATTATAACATTGTATTATTTCGTACTATTATAACATTGGTTTAATCGAGCTTGATCCTAAAACAGTTCTACAAACACATTTATTCTTAACACAACGTTAACAGTCTTAAAAACGGAACCAACGAACGGAACGTTATGCTCATATGTGTTGGTAGTGCTGATAATTTAGCAGATGGTAAGGACTGCCCAATAATGCCAATATACTGGGCCACTATGTCCTTACTTCCCTTATTATTACATATTTTAAATAATGATATCACTAAATGCAAATATATCGAATGACTTCTTTTAATATATATAAACATAATTGGTCATATTTTTGTCATTCGTATCGGAAACAATCGGATATTAATTTGTACAGTCGATTTATATCGATATTTACTTAGGTAAATAGAAATAAAAATTTCTATTTTAAAATTCGCAACAAAAAATGTTCGAAAAGATTTTGAACCTAATCATTTATAGACAATGTTTTCACGTTTTCCCAGAAAAAAAATCGTAACTTGATTTCGAAGCAAAACCTTCATCTTGTTTGGATTCTACACGAAAAACCTATTAAATAAGTAGTTTTTAATCGATGTAGAATTATAAAAAATGAGGGGGGCTTATTAATAAAAGTAACCCGAAAAAGTCCTGCATGGATTTTTTTTTCATGCAAATCGCAGTGGAGATGAAGTATTTGCAGAGAATGTTACGAGTTGTCACTGATAATCCGGCATCTAAAAGGACAATAGTCTGCGTAAACGGCTCACTGGCAAAGATTCACATGATATGACAATGGCTGGAAGATGATGTGAGGTTCAACAGAAAGTGCAACCGCTGCACCAGATATATCTGTGACCGGCTACGAAATAAAGCGAATTCTTTCACGTTTTATTGTTATTATCCGATTGTGTGTAGAAAATGAAACGATATAATGTTTGTCTCATTTAGATGCAATGAACTACTTTAGCATATAATATATACATTTTTTTTTGGAGGATCATGTTTGACAGAACTTAGAGAAGTTAGAACCACAAAAGCCTTTGGTTCTTCAGATATGGTTTCTTCTTATTACCAACAGCAAATAGAGAGCTAAAATTACATTTTTGTTGTCTGTGATTTATTATATCTACATGGGGTATACTTTTATTTATTCTTTGTAGTATGTACAACCTAATGTAATTCATGAAATTAAGTTACAATTATTGTACTGGAAATGGGCATAGTAGGAGAAATGAATAGTAGAGGTTTATCATTGCGTTTTTTGAATTCCTTTACCCTAAAAACCTTTAAACCGACACGCCACATGATGAATATCTTTCCTAATTCATATTAAAATAGAACTCCCTTGCCCCCACCCCTATCGTGGAACAGCAAATAACACCATCAGCTGAATCAAAATGAATGTATGATTTAGCGTGACCATACATATATGTTTTCTAATAGTTTTTTTTTATATGTTGTAACTTATCCCAATACCTCCGGGGGGGTGGGGGAGAGTGCAGCCAGAGGAGTTTTTTTTTAACTCGGTCCACTGTAATTATTAAAATTAATGTTAAAAATATTTATTTGACATATTTTAATATAAATACTAACCCCCATTCAACCCCCTCAACCCCTGACACTATTAAGTTAAAAGTCCTTACATTTGTAGGCTCTGTTATGTTGTATATGTGTCTCAAATTAAGGGCGTATGATGCATCGTTTCAACAGACAAGGAAAATGTATTTTATGATCCCCATTTAACTCCAAACTCCTCAATCGATTAAGCTCAAAATCTAGTCACTAGATCTCGTCATGTTACATATAGATCGAGAGCTGGCACCCAAAACCTAACATTTTTTGGAGGGATGGAATTTCTTACCTGGAAAAGGTTCGACCCTTCGCGATGAAACAAATAGGCTTCTGCCACGGGGCGCGCTGGGGGCTATTAGCGGGGGTGGGCGCTTGAACATTTCCCGGTGAAGAAACAAAAGGACCGGTAAGGCTGATTCTTGTTTTAATGCATCGGGGAATATGAAAGAAAGCCGAGAAAAATTTGGCAGAAGCGTAAGTGGGGTCGAAAGGGCTGGCAGAAGCTGACAAACTGGTGGAAAAATTTTGGAAAAATAACATTTTGAGAGGGACTTCTGCCAACTTGCTATTTTATTATTTACATCAAGAATAAACGAAATGTGAAATGCCAGAAGTTAAAGTGGAGGCAATAATGAATTATCAGTGATCAAAGTCCGCCAGCCCATTACGCGCGCCGGCGCGCGCCGGATCCTTACACTCCAGAAAAATATAGGTATAATGAGAGGTACTCCTGGCGACCTGTTAATCTGTTAGTTATACTCGTATAAAGAATAAACAACGTGTCAAATTCCAGAACTCAAGGTGGGGGCAATCATTTTTTCATCAGAGCACAAAGTTCGACAGCGTCCTTTGTGCACTCGGCGCGACGGGCGCACTGACCGCGTTTCTCATTTTCTCACGTTACATGTTTTCATTCAATGATACTTCTGAAAATTCATGTAAAATATCTTTTATTATCCCAAATATCTCGTACAGAAACGATCATGGGCTCATTTTATTCGCGAAGACTTGTACTTTCATGCTTTTAAAAAACCAAATCGCTTTTATTTAATTTTTGCAAAAAAAAATGCGTTGTAAAATTGTATCATTTTTTTGAACCGGTTTTGTCGAATAACTTGTTTAATTTTGGTTTTACATTTTTGGCCGTTGCATATTTGAAAACTGGCATTCAAAACACGCGTTTAAAAAAAATCAAGGTCCTACGACCTCAGGGAGTCGCATTTTACAACGCATTTTTTTATGCAAAAGTTAAAAAAAAAAGCGATTTGGTTTTTTAATAGCATGAAAGTACAAGTCTTCGCGAATAAAATGAGCCGACGATCGTTTCTGTACGATCATTTTTGCCTCTGTAAAAGCTGATTTTTTAAAACGTCTTTTTCTGTAAATCGTTATAACTAGAAAAAATAAAATTTTTTTAAATTTCTGGAAAAATGATCATTTTCCGCTTGTCTTGGGCTATACTTGTAGTTAACAAGAAGTCTGTTCAAATAAAATTGGAATTTATACAGCAAAAATACGAAACCGCGTTTTTTTAAATTTTTCTCAAATGTTTATGAACCGATTTTTTTCGTTCAAATTATATTCGACGCGCATTTTTAAGACCTACAACTTTCTAATTTAACTTTCTTGTGTAGAACTTGAAGCTTTTTTTTTTGCAAAAAAAAAAGGTTTTTTTGACAATTTTTTTTGGTTGTTTGCCATTAAAACTCGAGTAGCAAAAAACGCTATCTTTCTAGAATTTTTTTTCTCTATACGACCATATTTTTTGTTTTCTGATAACAATTAGTGGCCAATTAACATGGGGGCTTTCGCTCGTTGATTGGACTACTATGCGATATAAAAGACTGAAGACAGTTTTTATTGTTTAGACGAAACCCCGTTCCCGTGGATTATGCTGTCAATATGAAGAAACGTAGAGAAATGCGTATATCACTTCAAAACATGAAGTACGAAGGTCTTAATTTTTTTTTTTTTGCCATCTAAAAGTTGTTCTTAAGGACTAGAGTGGCTACTCCAAATACTGTATTTTTATGAGTCAGAAAGGGATATAGCCTTACGTGGAAAATGTGCCCGGTCTGAAAAACGTTTTTCCCCTCCTAAAAAACCTAATCTGAGTATAATAGCGACGAAGATTTTGTAATTCCTTAAGGAGGAAAAATTAACCTATGTAGAATTGTTTCTTAAGTTGTCATTATAAAGTAATTCTTTTTGGTATTTTCTTTATACTTTCCTTTAGTGAAATTTTACCTTTCTTAATTTTTTTCATAACCACCTGAACGATAATTCTCTCAATAATTAATGAATATTCTAAATACTTTTCAGAAGTATCATTGATTGAACATGTAACGTGAGAAAATGAAGAGAAACGCGGTCAGTGCGCCCGGCGCGGCGCGCCGAGTGCACAAAGGACGCTGTCGAACTTTGTGCTCTGATGAAAAATGATTGCCCCCACCTTGAATTCTGGAATTTTACACGTTGTTTATTCTTTATACGAGTATAACTAACAGATTAACAGGTCGCCAGGAGTACCTCTCATTATACCTATATTTTTCTGGAGTGTAAGGATCCGGCGTCGCGCCGCGCGAGCGAAATGGGCTGGCGGACTTTGATCACTGATAATTCATTATTGCCTCCACTTTAACTTCTGGCATTTCACATTTCGTTTATTCTTGATGTAAATAATAAAATGGCAAGTTGGCAGAAGTCCCTCTCAAAATATTATTTTTCCAAAATTTTTCCACCAGTTTGTCAGCTTCTGTCAGCCCTTTCGCCCCCACTTACGCTTCTGCCAAATTTTTCTCGGCTTTCTTTCATATTCCCCGATGCATTAAAACAAGAATCAGCCTTACCGGTCCTTTTGTTTCTTCACCGGGAAATTCTACATGTTCAAGCGCCCACCCCCGCTAATAGCCCCCAGCGCGCCCCGTGGCAGAAGCCTATTTGTTTCGTCGCGAAGGGTCGAACCTTTTTCAGGTAAGAAATTCCATCCCTCCAAAAATGTTAGGTTTTGGGTGCCAGCTCTCGGTCTAATAAGTGTTCCAAATTTGAACCTGACATCTCAACGCATTCTCGAGTCTTCATGAACACAAAAAAAGGTTAACAGACAGAAAGACAGAACGACAGACAGATTTTTTTCGCTTAAAATTAAAGTCTCGACGAAATTAAAAAAGATTTTAAATATTTATAAAAAATCAAGAACACTATTTCCACTCCACTGCGTGGATGTGGAAGTAGTGAAAGAATAGGTAGTAAAAGGAATCTCCAATAATATCTTATACTAAAATATGTTTAGAAGACATATTTAAACTAAATTCAAAGGGTATAGCAGGATAAGTAGGGTATATGCTGCCGCCCCAGAAATCCAGTCCATATTTTTACCGTAAGTCAATACTGAGGTGAGATTAAATATCCCAGAAAATTATACCTAACATAATTTTTCTGTATAATGGAGATGTGGCGTTAAAAAGAAAAATAAAAAATTGATTTTCTCGAGTAAACCGATTTCGATGAATAAAAAATATTTTATGAGACTGGATGGGACAATATTAGACAAAAATTCAGATATTATCCCGTAAACAGGGAGCGCTGAAAAAAGATTAAAAGTAAAATTTTACGTCTTAAATAGGCTGACCACAGTGCCTCGCCTCCCCTTCTTAAAGTACACTGTTTTTGACCACTGCTTTGCCAAATTTTAGTAAATATACCTACTACTAAACCGGTTACTGAAATAATTGAAAAAGAAGACCTTTTGGGCGTCGCCTTTAGGGGGCCTACCTCCTTTAGGAAGCATTTCCGGACACATTTTTTTTGCAACTTTTTTCTTATTTTGAGATAAGGAGTCACCTCCACAAGTCTCCAGAAATGTTTTTTCTGGACAACCTGTACAGTGTTCAGTAAGCCGTTCATGGCACAGAGGAAGTTTTTACTTTACTTAAGTATGTTATAATTAGAGCTCGGAGGTTAATAATTACCAGGGGCGGATGCAGGATACCACTGTCGGTGTATTCAGTTCCGAAATGTTAAACAAGTCTTACCTTATGCGTGTGATGGTGATTGTTGAAGCCCAATTAAGCGGCAAAGGAACCATAATAAGACGCTGGTAGTGGTCTCCTTGGTAGAACTTCTGAAAACATTTCACTTCGGGATGTTCCTTTCACAAATACTTGTTTCACATTCACTATAAGGCTGTCAACAGTTTCGGCAATGGAGCCCATGTGCCAAACATGTAACGTGGATTAAATTAGTGTATGTCCTTGAAGCTATCAAATGCACTTCCGTGGCTTTTGCTTCATCCAGTCCCCCAACCACTACATTAGTTATACTATGTCCTTTAACATCCGTTGTTTCGTCAATAATAAGCTATATAGGTTTATCGTGCAAATCCGAGGCGACATTTTTGTATGTCCTCACACAGTGGTGCTATATATAATAGTCTAAGAGTTGTTTCTGCAAGCAAACTAACTTCGCGTAATTTCCACTCGAAGCATCCTGGACAACTGGTCGGAACTCGGGGTGATCTAATTTGGCGAATGAAATATTACACGTTACCATCATTTTGGTTAAAGCCAAGTTAAACTGTCTCTGTCTGTCTCGCGCACTCACACCATCACTCACATGATTATATTTGTCTGTAGCAATATGTTAACAATGGTACAATACACCAAACACAGTAACAAAGTTCACTGCCAGTAAAGATCAGTTCCGCAAAATTGTTTATCGAAAGCTCCACCGCAACATGCGACGGACGCTGTCCTGACATTTTGACAAACTTATTCGACATTTGGTGCACACGAATGATGCATCGACCAGCCCTTGGGGGGGGGGGATGGGTTTATTTCGGTTGTTTGAATGAACTACGATTGTACTGTGTACATATATACAGGAGTTAACGATGTACTTTGTTAATGTACAATAACATTTTTTTTACAGAGGTATCTTATTTTTTCCTAAAATGTTAGAATATACTGTGGGAAAAACAACTGAGACTTTTTTTTAAACGTTTTTGTTTTTTATTGTTTTTTTTTCTCTGTTTACTCAATGACGGTAAGAGGTGCAAAGTTGCTAATTTTACAAGTGAAATAGAGTCTGTGGCGAGCGTACGTGGGTTCGGTGCACCCTGTTTAAATCCAGAATTTCTACGCCAACGGATTGTATTCAGGTTTGACAAGTTCTACTTATTCTTTAAACATTTGTAATGAAAAACAAAAAATAGATTCACAGTTCCATTCCAAAAGTGCTTCGTTTTTCATTAAAAACATATTTAATAGCATAAACGCTTTTGACCATAAATACGATTACCTTCTTTAATCACAATTTTATGAGGAATAAGTGGAACCAGTCAAACATAAAAATAGAAATTCTGATATAAAGAGTGGGTACTGATGGAACTCCCGTATGCACGCCACTGGTTATGTAATAAAAAGTTTCTTTATCGATGACTGAACTTTCATTAGACTACTTCATTTGTAAAATTAGAACCTTGTAGCTCCCACCGTCATGCAATAAATAGATCTTACAGTCGTATACTATAAGAACGGTCCACGTACATATGTCATAAAATGCGAATATCAATAACATACGACATATGAAACATACTGAATCTAAATAAATCAGTACCAGTCGGTACATAATGAAATAAAATAAATTAAGTATAAGATATACTTTAGTTGTGTATTTTTGTAATAAGTATAAGTTTTGTTGTCCTTTTCTTTACGTACCAGTGCGTAAAAATACAATTTTAGAAACTGTAAAGCATGCGTGAAGGTTGTGCTTATAAGTACTTAAGGAGCGATTGTAGAAAAATGACTTTTTCAGCCGCTGAGACAGACAGAAAAAAATAATTGTAATGGACACAACGCACTTTTGATGAAATAATTCGAGATTTTTTTTATTTTAATAACAAATCTATTGGCAGAAAAAAATGTAATATAAAATGTAACTGTAATGTAAAAGCAGAACAGAGTATGCACAAAACATACGCTTTTCCTGTTAATAAAACAATGTACTGTTTTTTTCTTCTGTTATTGAAAGTTTATTCAGAATATGAATGATGTAATCTTGTCAGGCTTGTTTAGTGAACAAGTCTAGAGTGGCTATTGTTAAACTTTAAACCTTTCTATATACAGAATCTAGCAAAAGTCTGTAATAATGTGATAATTTTCACCATTTGTTTTAAGCAAACTTTTTGAAATGAAAGTTGTTTGACTTATTTTGTTGCGTCTTCTAGCGATCTTATAGTTGTATGTAAAATAGAATAATATACAATTGTAAATAGTATACGTTTTTGATTATTTATATATTTATTTATTTTTGGAAGAACAACTCTAACTTGACCTTGACCGTGACCATCAGGTCATATTCGGTTGACCTTTATTTCAACTTAGAAATGTCAAATGAGAACACCTATTTTTGACCACGGATTCGGATCTAGCGTGGAATTTTACGTTGCAATTACAAATTCATGTTCCTCTATGGGGTCAAATCAAGCAGTCAAACCAAGGTTGAACCATAATTTAGTAAATTTTTTCGAGATTATTGATTCTGTTTTGAGAGATTCTGTTTTGAGAGATTAACTGATTCATGACTTTTAACTTGATCTTGATCGTGACTGTCAAGGTTATTTGAAAGACAACATGAAAACTTCAAATGGGATCGTCCATTCTTGACCCCGGAAATCAAATCCGGACCGTGATTTAAAATCCGTTCCTTATACCGTAAAAGGGAAAGGCGATGTCTTGCCAAAGGGCCATACGAAGTCAAATTAAGGTCAATTTTAACAAATCATCAATTGGACTGATTTTCTTGAAATCTGGAGTAAAGCCTTTCAAGTGAAAACCTTGTAGATGTAAACCTTGACGTTGATAGATTTTTTCGCGACTGACGATCCCAAGATCACTTTGATCGTAGATAAAGGTGCATCTGAACTTGTAGATTTCTGTTTTTTCGGAATCCAGGGTCTAAAACGGGTGTTACCGTTTGATATTTTCATGTTGACCTTCAAGTAACGGTTACGGTTAAGATCTAGTTAGGTCATTAGATCATGCCTAATTTGGTCTCTTAAAAATCCAACAATAACAAATATGCACGATCAAAATGACCTTGGGATCTTGGTTGGGAAATTAGTTCTTAATTTACTTCAGTATTTTGATCTTGATCATTTCGCCCTCTATACCAAAGTAAATGTTCTCTGGGAGCAGTTGGAGCATTATTTATCATTCGATTTTTACTAAAAAGAGCATACTTAAAATGAACTGATTTTTAAGTTAAGATATATGAATGTGTCGGTCTTAGTTCAATATTTATGGCAGTCTAATGTGTGCATGGATAAAATGACATTTTTTCAAAAATGACATTTTGCCTCAAAATAAAAAAGAAAAATTTGTCATTTATTTTAAAATGGGGAAAATATAGTTTTGTCACTTATAGGGTTAAAATAACAAAATTAGTGTTCAGTTACGGTACATCCAAAAGTGATGGATCATCGCAAGGGTCGTCGTCATTTTAGATGAGTGGAGCATTCCTCATACAAATTACGCAGGACCACAAAAAAATATTCTCTCCTAGATTCCAAACCCCATTCTTCCTATATAGGGAAGAGTGGGGGGAATTGGGATCGGCGGCTAATACCGATCATGTACGATACGATACGATAGACATTACTATAGTTCTGTACTAACCACATGTAGCGATAATTCGTTTAATACAAAACTAGTGAATCCGAAACTTACTTTGACGCCTGGTCGTTAGATGGCGATACAGTCGAGAGACATAGTTTTGAAATACTTACAAGTTTTGCTCTATTTATTTCTAATTGTAGTGGCTACTCTTCTGTGTTAGAATATGTTGTAGTTTATACAGTTCTTGGATAAAGCTAGAAATCCGTTAACTTTTATGATTAAGTAGTTTGGAGTCAGACTGTACTTGTTCATAACCTGGGGGGAAATACGGTCACAGTGATCGGTATTATCCTACCCTGATCACAATGCTACTTTCAGGTCGTTATGATATATGGTTATCATTTTGAGTGTGACAGTCATACTGTATTACTATTAGTTAAATTAAATACTACACTACACCACAAGTTGCAATGTAACCCTGAGGGTCGATTGGCAACTACCCCAGAGCTTACAGCACGTAGCTCCAGCCAGCTCAGGGGAGTCGTGAGTACGTGATTTTTTTGTTATTTAACAACTGTAACCTGTAAAATGGTTGGGCGCCAGCTAAAGGACAGACAATACTCTAGAGTAAAATAAGATCTATTTCTATCTACAATAATAAAACAATTGCAAAAATTTTTTACAAGTGATTACTAGCTCAACTTAAACTGCACAATAACGGATTAGAAACTCTGGAGAATGTTAGAATTGGAAAATTGTTTCCCCACCGTAGCCTGGAGTTGGGACGATGCACACAGTCAGTAGAAGGTCCTGAGTAGATTGACAACAGTGCACTGGTCGGACTACACGAGCTTGGAGGTCAGGTACCTTCGGAGTGGGTGTGAGTCCACAGTTATCTCCCTGACAGCTACTCCGGGTAGGACTTCTTAGATTTCCAGTGGCTCAGAGATGTCCATGAAAAAAAGTTGAGATATAACTAGTAAGTGAGCTAGCTTTGGTACGTTGGTTACAATAAAATTCTTAAAGAAACTACAAATTCTTTGCAAACTGTACAAAAAAATGATAATAAAATTTAGCCTAAAAGTGGGCTATAGATTTCTACAAGGTAACAATAAATCTAAATATAAGTTAACCAATTAAAAAATTATGTACCGAGACACTCGGTATATTCCGTCCTGATCTTACGTTTCTAAAAGTTACTTAAATGAGTGACAAAAAAATATTTTTTCAATAATACATCTCAAGCTACGTGAGTTAAGGTCGAATCTCGAACCAGCAAATTATACCCCTGTCCAGGACAGCAGTACACTTTCAGGCAGCCATATAATTCAAGATAAAAAAATATTAATTTCTGCAGAGAGAGCCCGTGACAGTAGTATGGGTACTACTGTATCTAGCTGTGGAGTTAAAAAAAATCACGATAAAATTACAAAAAAACCCCAGAAGATAACCTGTTACTGGAATAAGAGGTTTCTCGCCATAGATAAAAAATTCTTTAAAAGAAGTTCAGGCAAGGCTTAGTCTTCCTTTATCAAATTTAACAAATATATGGCATGTAGCCAAAATAAAAAAGTAAAAGCCTTACCTGACTTCCAGAACCAGTGGTCACGTGGACGCCCTCAGATTTTCCTGATTCGGAAACCACAAAATGGCCGTGGCAGTCACGTTGCCTTTATTGGCTATCTATAGCTTATCTCCCTCGTTCCACAGGTGGATATTTTAGGCTTCGTTAAAAGTCGTACCTAAAACAATTACAAACCCCAAAATCTCTATTCATAGAGCATAAAACCAAGAGGTCGGATACTCCCAACTCTCCCCTAATATACGACACCTCGTGCTCG
Organism: Aromia moschata; assembly: GCA_029963805.1. NCBI lineage: Eukaryota > Metazoa > Arthropoda > Insecta > Coleoptera > Cerambycidae > Aromia > Aromia moschata. The sequence continues at coordinate 676,080 of JAPWTK010000111.1, forward strand.
AAAAAAAACTTATAACTTCCTAACGAAATCAGAAAAATACTAATATGCACAGCCAGATTTAGTGATTCCACTACGGTTCGCTCAATAGAAAATATATCAATCCTAAAAGGATTAACAAATAAAACAAGATTTAATAATTACTCAAGAATTTATCTATTTCAATCAAACAGCTTACCTCTATGGCTCAAGACCTCGACCGAAACTGAATTATTCCCTCTGCGGAAACGATATTTTAAAGTCATCGCGATTGCGCAAAGCAGAGAATCAGAAATAAGAGTAGAAGGTCAATCAAAGATATATATTTGAGCCTAGAAGCACTACCTAATGTAAGTGAGATAACGGATTCAAATAGCGGCTTACCTTTTTTTCTCTTTTAAGGCTTGATACAAATCTGGTGTGAGAGGATGTAACGAAATTATTGAAAATTTCCTTACAAAGTTTACTATTAAATTTAACACTATTTACACTATTACTTTTTAAATAAAGAATGCCGCGAAGATACATACGAAAGGAAAACTAATAAATATAATTATTGTTGAGTCAGTAGAATAATTCGGCCAAAAAATGCTTCTAAAATGGTGTCGAAATTAGAAAAGCTGCTAAATTTCTCACACCACATTACGGGACAAAACAAATCAAGGTGACATTTCATCCGGACTTTGTCGCCGTCCATTTTTTTTTAATAGAGCAAGAACATGACATTTTTAGTAATGTGAAATTGTTAGCTAAAATGTTTTTTGGAGTTACCACAATGTAATTAAGATGAGCTAGCTTTGCATATGCAGACAAAATGGTATAAATCATACTTTTAGCAACACAACTCGTCTAGCAGTTTTTGCAAAAAAATTGGTAAAGACAAAGAACTTTGGTATCAATGTAAGGTGTGTCTTATGCGGGCGCAAGCAGTTTGCATGAACAGTGATTCTCCAGATGGTCAAATTTGCGATACTTGTTGAACCTTGGCCATTATTACTCTCCGGAATGATCGGTACCTAAATAGGTTTGTGAGGGTAATACCGATTGGGTAGACTTTTCTTTATACCTGTTTCTATGCACATTTTCTAAGTGAAAACCTATTTATCTTTTTTAGTACTGTAAAAAATATAAAGAGGTTCTCTTAAGTGGCCGTAATCCCTCCACCATGACCTATTTTGACGTGCTAAAACCGAATTTCATACTACGGTGGTGAAACTAGCCTTCACGACCTCGCAACACGCTACTAGTGCGATGTTGCCAGATGCACCATAAGTCGTAATAATTTCAGCAACAAGCTGAAGCGATATTTCGCTATGTTAGATATATCCCCTTACGTGCATTAAAGAAAGTAAAGTAGTAAGTCATACTAGACATTTTGAATAATAATAATAACAATAATAATACTTTTCAGAGATTAAATAATTGACTGGTTTTTATATTTTTATAATTCCTTTTTTTATAATTATATATTTTTTATAATTCCCCAAATCTGGGGAAAAATTATAAATAATGAAATGGCCGCGTCGCATCAGTGGCAGCAATCCCAGAGGTCTATTTGCCTAGCTAGGCGATCCATACCCAATAGAAACGCGGCATTGTAATTTAAAACTTGATTGTTGTTGTTTTAGGAAGCTTCCTAATGTAAAAATTTGATTCGCATCAAATTGTTTTGTGCATTATTTCGTGATAAAACTATTATTTATTTTCTGTTTGGCATTTAAGAATATAATATAAATTATTCTACTTATTGGTAAGTAAATACTGTGCTAAATTACTTATTTAACTTATATGTAAATGATTAGTATTACAAGAACATAATAAGATGTGCATGAAAAGAATGAAAATATACGTGTAATTTAATTAATTGTTAGGTTTCGCAAAGTTCCTTCTAGTTTACTCTTAATATGAAATAGTCTTGCAAATGAGCATGTGTACATATTAAAAAATAGAAATTTCTTAGCTTTTGAACCTTAAAATTGTACCTAATGAAATATTATGTTTTTAGAGTGTTCTTCATTGTATAGAGCCATGCAACAACAAGCGTTCTACTACATCAGTAGGAAGTATGTCCACGATGTCCAGCAGGTATGTCCAAGTTAAATACAATTTAATCTCGATGTGAAATTTTTCTTATTTTAATCTCCTTTGACTCTTTTTGTTTTCAAATAATTTTTGTTTACTATATCAATATGTTTTGATACTGTATTATTTTAAATGTTTATAATTGTAGAAATAAATAATTTCAAGAAAATTGTTTTTATTTATTCCACCTTGAATGATAAAATCATGGTTACAAATGAATTTCATATGCAGCAACAACGAGTTTGCTGTATGAAAAATTGAATTGTAAAATGAAGTTGGCGATGCCAAAAATTGTAGTTTTTGGGGTTGCTGATCAAGAAACTGACGTCAAAATTGAACTTGCACTTTGGAAATTTGACAGCTTGTTGACAGCTGTCATTATGTCAAATGTTGAGATCAGATTCACAGTCAGTACCAAAAACCCCAATATACAAGTATGGTTTACAAAATTTTCTTGAAAATTGCACCCCTCACGGGCTTAAAGGGGGTTGTAGAGAAACAGTTATTTATTATGAAATTCAGTTTTAGCGCATTAAAATACGTAGGAATAGTGGGGTCTGCACTCTAGGAGAGAATATATTTTTTGTAGACCTATGTTTTCAGCTCTAGGTACCAGGTATGCAAATTCAGTAATGAGACCGATTTTATTAATATTTTTTATTTGAATAGAATTACAATTCAGTATTGTCTCCTTCAAAATAACTTCCTTGGGAAGCCACACATCGCTGGAGATGGTTCTTATATTCCTCATAGCAGGGCTGGAACTCATATACTGGAATAGCCTTCAGCTGGTCGGTTACAGCCTTTTGAATGTTTTCTATTGTTCCAAAATGACGTCCCTTGAGATGATTTTTCAATCTCGGGAAGAGAAAAAAGTGACAAGGACTCAAGTCAGGCAAATAAGGAGGCTGAGAAGCCACAGGAATGTTTTTACTGGCTAAAAACTCGTTTACTGAAATGTCTGTGTGACAAGGCGCATTGTCGTGATATAGTTGTTCTTGAGAACAACCTCTCTGTTCTTGAGAACAACCTCTCTCTAAAGAACCTCTCTGTAAAAGTGTTGATTTACTGTTTGGCCTGGGTCTGGAAGGTACAAACTCTTTGTGGACAATTCCCTGGCTGTCAAAAAAGCAAATCAGCATGCATTTGATCTTCGACTTGTTCATTCTTGCTTTTTTGGGTCTTGGAGAGTTTGAAGAGTGACATGCTTTCTGGGTCGCGCCAACCATGCGCTTGGTTTCTGGGTCGTACTCAAACATACAAGTCTCATCACCAATAAAATGGGGATCATTTTCAATTGATTCCAAAAAGTCAAGACACCTTTCTCTCCTGATGTACTTTTCTTCCTGCGAAAGGTTTTTTGGAACCATTTTTACACAGATTTTGCTCATCCCCAATTATTTAGTCAAAATCTGATGAACAGTGGTGTGATTCAAATTAAACTGTTCCCCGATCATTTTTGTTGTCAACCGACGATCTGAACGCACAAGATCCCGTATTTTATCGACATTTTCATCGTGTCTTGGAGATGAAGGCCTTCCTCTGCGTGGTTTATCTGCAATCGACTCTTCCTTCAGAGAGAGCCTGAAACCACCGAAAAACACTGTCTCCATAGGCGTGTTGAAGTTTTGCAAAAATATATGTTGCGCTGTGTCCAAGTCTGAAGCAAAACCTGAGCACACCGTTGCTCAAAATTATGTGACTCATTCTTAAAACGCACTAGAAAAAACCATTTTATGAAAACAGTCACAAAGAACAAACAAATAACTTTAACAAGTTCAAATTTGTACTGAAGGTGCAATATATGTTAACCTACCGCCCTCCAAGTCCCGTCTCCGAAGTGTTGGTAGCTCGGGCCCTACTTTGCCAGTCTCATTACTTAATATACAAAGTTCGTATATTATTTCAAGTTATCCCATAGTATTTTTAGATAGTTATCCCATCGTGACGTACCCTGTAAGTAGCTGTCGTTAATTTTTAAAAAGTAAGACGTTCTCATTAGTATGACTTTGTTCCATTCTAAGACTGTAATCTTGTGAGTAATGGTATTAAAGGGAATACCTTCAAACTGCGTCCCTGAAATGCATGTGCATATGATTCACGTACTTGATTGTAAGAGGTGCAGCAATAAAAATGTTTGTGTATAAATGCCACGATAATAAAATTAACTTTACGCTCTCCCGTTACCGAATACCTGTCGTGTAGTTTTAATATAAAAATAAATATGCGTTGCATAATAATAATCACAAGCGCGGAATTTCCTTCATTCATGCAGCAATCAATGTCACTGAGTTGAATATGAATGAAATGAAAGCAACAACGAAAAAGTTTTGTTTATCGGCTGCATCTGTTATCTGTACCAAAGGAAATAAGGTTGCGAATATTCCTATTGTATTCGACATGAATGAACATGGCAATGGAACCGGAAATTCCAGGAAAGCGTCACACCGGAACCGGAATAGAGAAACGATATATTCGATATAAATCGCATTTACGAAGGTTGATATCAAAGCGCATGTGATACTGTATCGCACAATCAAGTTAAGGTTAAATTTATTTGCAAATGACTATATGAAATGTTTCAAACGAAGCGTTTTCGATAACCCTATTAAAATGGAGGAGTCTGGGGCAAAATTAAATAACGTAGAGGTCAGTGGCGGAGCAAGGATGCCTATGGCCCTTGTGCAGAAAAATTATTTGGGTCCTCAAGTCACATTAAAAATACTTGTTTAACGAAAAAAAAAATTATAATACGAAAACAAACAAAATATGGGGTTTATGGTATATTTTATATTTCACATAAAATAATGACATTATAAGAAAAACAATAGACATTCTAAAATATATAAAAAAATAAAAATAAAAAGGAATTACACTCGAACCCCTCTTATTTCACCTTCGCTTAATTCACATCCTCTGTTATTTCACCACGTTTCCCCCTATTAGGTCGCGAAACCGTCCCGGTTAAGTCGCCGCCTGTAAAAGTTTTAGAACTACGTTTGGAAATTGGATTCTCGCATGAATATGTACAATTTTTATTGAAAAAAAATGATCGTGTAATACATTTATTGATTTAAAATAGGTTAGGTGTCTTTTAAAAATATTTAATCTTTAAAATATTCATTCAAGTGGAAAATTGAACTTTGTCACGCACGACTGGGTATACTTACATTGATTTTCGTTCAGTTGGCTCATTTTTCGTTATAACAAGTGCTGTGGTGTATCTCTAAATATTTCTTTTCAGTTAAAACAAAAGTTGAGGTTATGATCGCGACTTAAGAGAGGCAAAATTTCCTAATTACCTCGCGACATAAGCGAGGTAATGATGACGGATTTGGCGACTTAAGAGGGGTTCGAGTGTAGTACCATTTCTTAACAAGCTTAAACACTTCGCATATACAGGGTGATTCAGCTAACCCGTTCAATAAAAGTTTATGAACTTCCCATTGAAATTTATTTTTGAAAATTTGGAATCAGAGGTTAGCGGGGACGGTCTATTCAACTAAAGTACTTGTGCTTCTGTGACACTTCCGGTTATACCAGAAGTAGCTATCAACTTCCTTATTTTAAATGAAACACCCTATATATCAATACATGTTTGAAATCCTCTCCTAATTTTAGGTTGACTTTGTTAACAATTCCATTTACCTATCTTCAGCAGTTTTTGAGATATTTTAATTTTTTTGAAAAAAATAGGTTTTGTAGTATCCTATTGAAATGCTCGTCACCAATTCAAAACAAAAGTTATAGTAGCAAACTTTGGGCTGCCCTTGGGCGGACTATTAGTGTTTCAGGTGGTATGTAATTTGATGTGTTTTTGTTTACAGGGTGTCTAAAAAATCAAGTTCATTCTGACAAATTTAAACTGCTCAAAAGTCAGTTTTCTTAAATTGCATATCCTATATTTTATTGCTTTGTGTGATGGAGAATTGAGTGACCTTTCATTCTGTATTAGGATTCCCTATACCTATCTGCTACCGTTTTCTTGCTATCGAGGTATTTTTTTCTTCGATACCATAGTTTTCCATTTTATTAAATTACTTCTGACTAGCGGGTCATGAAAATAAAACGATTTGTTTTAATTGTCAATGTAAATAAACATCAGAGTAGACGTCAAAGTGAGAAATCTTACATATTATTATAAATAATAACGTGTATTATGGAAAACCGACAAAAATATTCAAATGAAGACATTTTAAATTTATTTTTGTGATTGAAAGGACTTGTGGTCTGTTTAACGACATATATTCACATTTACGGCCTTTAAACAAAACTGCCTTCAAGAGAATAGAAGCAAATTTTAAAGCATTTGGCACTCAAGTTACTAGAACACGTCCCACATATGTTACTGGTGATAAAGGTAACCAAGTAAATGTCTTGGCATATTTCAATGCGAATCCACATATGTACGTCGATTAGAGCTGCGTCAGAAGATTTGGGACCTTATGGGGAAGATTTGGGATCTTACTCGTCAATACAGAGAAGTCTGGCAAAATATAAAATGCATGCTTTTTCCATTTTCCATAAAACTGCAAGCTCTCCACTCAGGTGATGACGTATGGCGCGTGCCATTTTGCGAAAGCATTTTAGTGAAAATGCAGGAAGACCTACATTTTTTGAAGAAAATTATTTGGACCGACGAGTTAAAAATTAACAGAGAAGGTATAATAAAAAAGGAGGAATTGGCATGTTTGGGCAGAACAAAATCCACGAATGGTGCGTGAAGATAACTTTCAAAATACATTTAGTTTTAATGTTTTTTGTTTGATTATGGGTAATCGCATGTGTTTTGAAATGTACGATGAAAATTTAAATTCTCGTAAATACCTAGAAATTCTTAGAACGGTAGTTTCAAATTTTTTGGAAAATTTGCCACTAAATCTTCTAAATACGTGTTGGTAAAAAATGGATGGCGCTCCAGCCCACTCAACCCGTGACGTTTACCATGAATTAACCAATATGTTTGAAGATCGCTGGTGAGCTTCATGGCCCGCTAGTCAGAAGTAATTTAGTAAAATGTAAAACTATGGTATTGAAGAAAAATACCTCGATAGCAAGAAAACGGTAGCAGATAGGTATAGGGAATCCTAATACAGAATGAAAGATCACTCAATTGTCCATCACATAGAGCAATAAAATACAGGGTGTTCCATTTAAGAAAACTGACTTTTGAGCAGTTGAAATTTTTCAGAATGAACTTGATTTTTTAGACACCCTGTAAATAAAAAAACATCAAATTACATACCACCTGAAACATTACTAGTCCACCCAAGGGTAGCCCACAGTTTGCTACTATAACTTTTGTTTTGAAACGGTGACGAGCATTTCAATAGGATACTACAAAAACCTATTTTTTTCAAAAAAATTAAAATATCTCAAAAACTGCTGAAGATAGGTATAGGGAATTGTTAACAAAGTCAAGCTAAAATTAGGAGGGGGATTCAAAAATGTATTAATATACTGGGTGTTCCATTTAAAATAAGGAACAAATTTGTCAGTAGACACAGAATTAATTTAGCGAAGGTACCGGGTGTTTCGCTTTCACTATAAATGGTTCCCTTTAACTCTTTCATTTTGCTTTATATAAAAAAATTATAAATACAAAAGTTGTAGTGCACAATGTTAAATTTTTTTATGATCTAATTGTCATGTATAATTGCAGAAAAGCGTGATAAATAAAAACGTATTTTTTATATCTAAAAATCTAAGCAAAAAACGCCTATTTCATGTGTAGTATGCAATGGATTCAAGAATGCGCTTGCAAATGTTTGAATATATCACAAAATCTAGAGAATTAAAAATTGATTTTATGTAATCTAGTAGATGTAAAATTAATCTAGTAGATGTAACATTGAAAATCAGAAGAATACATATTACAATTCTAAATTCTTGAGATGCTGAAAATGGCCACCATTCATTTCTATACAGAGGCAGTATGCGTTTTTTTTTTCAATTTTGTATAATCTCTCTATTAACAATTCAACGTTGTTGTATTATTTTAGATATACGTTATTTTTCAAATAACTCCATAACAAGGTCTGGACCATTCGGCGGCCACTTAATTATTTTGCGTTTTATGGAATGGAGACCCATCTTATTCAAAAACAATTTCTTGCGCTTCATTTAAAGGTAATTCATCGATTAAATCTTCAATGTTAATCTGTAGCTTATCAAGGTAAAGATCACCGATCAGCGAATGGTTAAAAAAAATCTCATTCCTTTTTTTACCCCACACCACAGGTTTACAGATCGGCGTTTCACTTCAGAAAACTTTTCGGGATTGTCGGTTGACCAGTAATAACTCACACAACGTTTCACATTTTATAGAAGAAATTTGGATCCCTTTCTAGCAGTGGCGGCCGGCGGAATTTGACATGCTTGTATTTTCGTAAGGAGACATGGGACCCACTCACACCATAATTTAGGGGGTGTTTACTGGATCTAGGTAGAAAAGGATATAATGGCAAAAAATCTTCAGGGAAAATTTGTGAAAATTTGTTTCCAAAAATGGCTGCCTCCGGGCAAATCTTGGAAACGGCTTGCAAAATATTTGCGAAATATTTTTTTTTCATAATCACTGAGTAAATACAAAGTCTTTTTATACTTATCACGACTTTATTGACATTTTGAGATCTGTAACAGTTATGGTCATTTGAATTTTTATTTCATCCCAACATTTCGTCTGTGAGATATTACAATAGTTGTATCTTTTGCGCAAAATAAGAATTTTGCAAAATTCACAAATATAAAAAAATTGCATTTACTCGGTGATTTTGAAAAAAAAATACTTTGCAAATATTTTTCAAGCCGTCTCCAAGATCTGCACGGAGGCAGCCATTTTAAAAAAAAATCGCAAGTTTTCCCAGAAGATTTTTACCATTACAGCCTTCTACTTAGGGCTAGTAACCACGCCTTAAAATATGGGGTAGGTACCATGGCTCCTTGCTCACTGCTTTCTAGTTTGTTTAACATACACATGTAGCTCTGCAGAAATTCGGACGGTCTTGTGTATTAGCTTGGGTTAAATGTTGAAGTCTTGTCGACTTAAAAATATGGAACTTATATTTTTCAGTTATATACACTTTTACTTATTATATAACACTTTTCAGCAAATGTTTGACACAATCTCTTATTGAATTCTAATTCAGTCACTTTTGACAAGTTCATAATACAGTAATCTTGCAAGATAATTGAAATTGGCGTTTTTTGCTTATATTTTTAAAATAAGTATAATACACTATACATACATGTATAGTGTATTACATATTATGTATACTTAATTTATAGTTGACTTGACTTGACAAGTTGACAATACAGTAATCTTGCAAGATAATTGAAATTGGCGTTTCTTGCTTATATTTTTAAAATCAGTATACATATATGTAATACACTATACATATATGTATAGTATATTATACTTATTTTATAAATATAATCAAAAAAAAGCCAATTTCAATTATCTTGCAAGATTGCTGCATTGACTGAATTAGAATTCAACAATAGATTGTGTCAAACGTTTGCTGAAAAGTGTTTTATAACAAGTAAAAGTATATATAACTGAAAAATTCAATTTCTATCACCCATAGAAATTGAAAGAAGAAGAAGAATAATTTTTTTCCATAAGAAAAAAATACATTTTTATGTACGATATCAAGCTTCTGCGACATATGAAAACTATTGAATAAAAAACTTTTACATTGTACCCTACAACTTTTGTATTTAACATTTATTTATATAAAATAAAATAAATAAAGTATAAAAAGGAGTCCATTTATAGTGAAACATCCGGTACAATTAATTGTTTTGATTTAAAATTCAATCTGAGCACAATTATACCTCATTTATCACTTTTCACGCTTAATCGATTGATTAAACAGAAAAAAATATCAAGAAAAAAATAATGTTTATCACTATGTATGTCAAAAACTAAGCGTGTAAAGACCTATGTCTATTTGATCGTTTTTAAATAAAAACACTTTTTCTAAAAAAAGAAAACCTAAAGCAAAAATCCTGATAAAAAACCCTGTAGATGTTATGGTATTAACAATCAGATAAATATCTTTATTCTCGTACATCAAATCTCAATCCCAAGGCTGCTTTAGGTGATAATGCTAATTTAACCACTGCTTTTCTAAATTATTACGACAGTTACCAAGGCAAATATGAAAGCAGTGTTTCAGTTCGGCTGACACGGAAAGGAATGTAATTGTCATCGTTTCGAGCCGAGTTGCTAAAAATAAATTGATGAATGCATTTTTAAAATCATTGTACACTTTTTAAAAGACAAAATATCATCTCAAATAACTGAAAAATAGTTACGCCATGTAAAAATTACTTATAAAAAGCGCTTTACGCTTGAGTGTTTCCTCTTTTTGCGTATTTTTAAATTGAATTCAAATGCTTGAAATACTTCAGTGTCGACGATTAATTCACTATCTGTAACTGGGTCAGAACTATTTGTTTTGTCTGCCTCTCACTGTTGGAATACCACTCCTATGAGAAATGTACCGAAAACTATTTAAATATATTTTTAGTGTATCAGACGACTTTTTCTTTTAACTGTCATGATTCTATTTTAGAAGTTTTATTACCTTTTTAAAATAATTATCTTGCGTAGGTATTTCTCGTTAATTCTCTGTACATGTACAAATGAGGATACTCTGGGATTATCACACGTACAGGGTATAATAAATATAATAATAATGTAGTCAAGGCAAAACTCCAGTTCCTATAAAAATTTAAACTACGTTCAGCAATCACATCAGAATGGCGTTTGGATTGGACAAATACGCCACACCAATCGTTTTCAAGGGAGCACTATTCAATAATCCAGAAGACATTCATCAACTCTTACTGGAAGAGCCGCTACCTAAAAATGTGTCAAAATAATAAGCTCAGCCGCACACGGGAGGAGAGGAAGTGGAGGAGGAGAAGCAGGAAGAGGATGAGGAGCTAGACGCAAAAAAGGTTTCCAGGATAAATATAAGAGTGACAAATCTGCTGAACGAGTACTCCTTCAGATAGTTAAGTGGTCCTTTACTGATCTTGATGAGCTTAACCCATGTACCAGGAATCGTCTACGAGGCCAAGTCAAATATAAACCGGAATTTTCCAAATAAATTTTTCGTAAGGGGCTCATCCACCTAGAAGCTAAAAATAAGGTCGAACTTTGGAACGCATTTTATCGGGAACGGAAACAGATAATAAAACGCGTTTTTTTCAATTAAAGGTGATTTTATTGCCTTCATTTTACACCCAAGTAATTGAAAAAACGATAAATACAGATGGAGCTACATCCTTCTAAACCTAAGGAGGTTTTTTGGTAAAGGCTCAGCGGTGTCCATTCTCCTGTCAAAACCAGTCGTCTGAAATCAGAGGACACGCATTTTTTTTAAGTTAACTTACATATACAATTGATTGACGACCGCAAATTATGAGAATTCTGCTCTAAAAGGTCGATTGGCAAGACGCGAACCTTATGTACCTAAATTTATCACCTTTGATCATAATTTGTTTAAACAATTTTTATTTTTTCAAAAAAGTGAGATCGTCAGTCAAGAGATAAAGGTTTTTTTACGCCACTGTACCAAATTTCATAAAAATCTATCGATCGGTTCTCGAGATATAAGGGATACCGCTTTGAAAAATACAGTTTTGAGAAAAACGCAAAGTTTTGGGTACAGTTTTATAGGCATTAACCTTTAGACTGCCGGCTGGCTCATATATGGGACAGTAATAAAATAATGGTTTTAGTGATGAATACAGATATTATAGTGAATTTTTCCCATTTAATAGGCTCTTTGATCTCTAAAGGATACAACTGAAATTCTTTCTAGTCGATCGAGGCACCCAAACTACCCCTAGCGAGGAGGTGAAATATTTAAAAAACTCGTTATTGAACTTGTATTCGTTATTGAACTTTTTACTGATTTTTTTTTTAATAAATAGCCTGTAAAATCTGTAAAATGTACCCTAAAATTTTCCGCAATTGATTGAGATGCCGAAACCACCCCTAGCGAAAGGGGTGATATTTTCAAAATACTTTATTGAACGGTTATTGACTTTTTATCGGTTATTTTAAATTAAATTTTTTTTACATAGAATAATTGTTAGTTTTTTACTTGAATTAGTGTATTTAGGATAAATAATAATTTTTTTTAGCGATACTTGAATATAATGTGTTCGATTGAATTCGAATGTAAAACATTGAATTTCTACCTATAATTATTTGACGTCTTTGTATACACATCGGAAAATAATTTTTCGAATATCATTTCAGTTTATGTAAGTTTGAGTCTTTGAGAACATTCACTAAAAAAATCAGTAACCGCACAATAACGAATTTTTGAAAATTTCACCCCCTCACTAGGGGTAGTTTTGGCATCTCAATCGACTGGAGAAAAATTCAGGGTACATTTTACAGATTTTACAGCCTGTTTACGGAAAAAATCGAGTAAAAAAGTCAATACCTGCCCAATAACAAATTTTCGGAAAATTTCACCCTAATGTGCCTAGTTTTGGCACCTCGATCGATTGGGGAAAATTTCAGGGTACATTTTACAGATATGACAGAGTGTTTACGGAAAAAAATCGTGTAAAAAAATCAATACCCACCTAATAACGAATTTTTGAAAATTTCATCCCCTCGCTAGGGGCGGTTTGGATGCTTGTGGTTTTATTGGTGACTAAATATATTTTAGAGTGTTTTTTGGTAGCTTATTACATTATACTATCAAGCACATTCGGTTAAAAATAAATATATAGTAATTTATACAATCTGAAAATTTTTAACATTGGCCCGACCGTTGCCAGCCGGCCTGGCTCATATATGAGCCACCCGTGACCTCGGCAACTACTCTAGATGTATTAGACGTTTATATATATAAACTTTGCCCCTCAAAAATATCCATTAATAAGGGGAAAATGCCGGCAGTCTAAAGGTTAACGTATTATATATGCATTTTACCTCTAATCAGCGATTCCGGGTCCATACAAAACACCTTCCTCTGCAATTTGGGCATCATTTGAGGCTGATTTTGAACTTCTTCGGTTGATTCAGGGCACGGGTATCCGAGTGGGTTAAAGCACAGTCTTTCCAGTCGCGATACCTCTGTGCGCGTTGTTCGTGTCTTGGCCGAGGTAGAGGATTTTTAATTGTCTCGCTTTCTCTGTCAGGACTTGATATGCAACCACTAGTGCACACTAGTATAGGTGTGGATGCATAGATGCCAATCCAACCGCACATACCCTAGATTTGGTAATGTTATGAGTTTTCTGGGTTTCCTCAGAACTGTAAAGCAAATGCATTACCGAAATAATCTTAAATCGCTCCCAGTGCGCCGTGGCAAATAATAATAATAGCCACCCCTTCCCCGCACAGATCCCTAAGAGGACCTCTGGGGTTACTCTTCGGAGTAATTATAGGGTGAGTATTATTATTATTATTATTATTATTATTATTATTATTCGTCCTAGCGTGACGGGAGGCAGTAATAATTGTTGCGCGCAGGTAGGAGCATTAGACGTTCCACCGCGTGTTATTCAAAGATTTGTATCTCCGAGAATTTTTGAGATATCGGCTTAAAATGTGTAGGGGTCATTCTTAAGACTATATACAATAAGAAAATGGAGAGAAAAAAATCGATTTTTCAAAATCGATTGTCTAGGTGGATGTAGCCCCTTAAGAGATACAATTTAACGACTACCATTTTATTTTTCTATATAGTCTCCTTCAATCGAAACACAATTTTCCCACCGAATCGGTAACTTTTTTATTTCGTCGTCATAAAAAGTGACAGATTGTGTCAGTAGCTAGTTGTGCACGAACTGTTCAATTTCTGAAATCAAGTTTATCATGGATTATTATTATTGAATGAACACTTCCATGCCTGATTCCCACTAATCCAACAATTTCTTCAAGTGTAAGGCGACGGTCACTCTCCAAAAGCTCACGTACTGCACACACGTTTTCTTCCGTGATGGAGGTTCTAGGACGACGATCATGTGGTTCATTTTCCACCCTTCCTTGTTCCGCTGAAAAACGTTTATGCAACTCATACATTTGCGTTTTAGAAAGGGAGATTTTTATTTTAGATTTTTTATTTTTTTTCGTCCCCGAATTTTTGACGCCTGAAGACGCGTCAAAATTTCATAAGGTCACATCGCACACCTTCAATAGACAGACATTTTATAATAATGCGTTGCGCAACAGAAGAAGGAACTACCTGCTCACTCATTGTTCTACGATCAACTGAATCCAAAAAAGAAGAGGTCTATTTATCCCCACATTCAGACAGATTCGCGGAAAAGCGGCGGTCCCCTCCGATACGCCGTCTGGCCTTGAAAAGGAAACTCCGTTTTATATTTGACTTGCCCTCGTAAATTTAGGCACATACATAGTAACTCATTAGTAGAGCCTGGCGCAAAGATTGGCAACGAGCCACAGTTCTTGAGTTATTTGGAAAATATCTTCATCTTTGATTAATTTTATTGAAAAATAACGAATGATGAATTTTTAACAAAATAACTCGAGAATAATTCGAAAACGGTGGCTCGTTGCCGACCATTGTACCGGGCTCTATTCATTAGTAATCAATTTACCGCGAAGACAAGGTGGGAAGGCAACTCATTACCAGTTGCGATAGTTACACTTGTAGCTTGCTAATGAAACAATTTTCTTTAATATTTTTGTGTCGCTTTGAGTTTATCTAAAGTATGTAAGCTGAATCATTTTGTGAAACTTGAATTGATTTGAAATGAAATTCTTTTCTTTATGGGCCCTTCCAAAAACTAAGTAGGAATTCTTAGTTTTTGGACATGAACTGGGGGAAACCTCATCCAAAAATGCCATTGATGAGGAGTAAGAACTAACCAATAATAAAGTTACAAACGAAAAAAAAAAATTACATCCTAATTTTATAATCTATTTATTTTCCAGTAATCATTTTCGATTATAAAATCTATCTACTATAAAATGGCATTTTTATGGCATTGCATTGGTATCGTGTAAGCCAAAACTCCACTCAAACTTCGTATATTTACACTAGGATAAATATGGGAGAGCAGGTTTTGAATAAGCATCATAACTATGGCTACCGACGCAATAAAAGGAAGTAAGATAACTGGCATACTCCAAATACCTTTATTGACGAACAGAACGCTACATTAACATCTAAGCACTAAAATAAACAAACGAAATGATTTTTTTGTGACATATGTACTCGGTCATCTTTCCCACATGGCATACCGTACCTAGTGGGAGAGATGGCTTATAGGAAAACCTTATAGCTTCTTTTTGACTTATATATACATTATTTAAGATTGTAAAATATTCTTCTACTTCTTTTCTATTCATCCCTTCAGCTCTTGCAGATGATATCCCTTCAGCTTTTCTAAGGCTAATGCCGCAATGTCTTTCCATAAAAGATCTATACCAGTGGTCTCCAGCTGCTTTTTTTTTCATGATTAAATTTCTGCTTTAACCCCATTCGTTTAGCTAAGGAATAAGCCATTTCCTTAACTGTTTTTATTTTCGGGGGGAAATCCTGCTTTTTGTCGGCTTTTAATATGATTTATAATTTTATGCTCAGCGTCTTTACCAAGATATGAAGAAGGTCCTTGCCCACCCTTTTCAAATTTGTTGTCCTTTAATCTTCTTCTTAACGTTCTCTCAGGGATATTATACAATCTGCCAGCTTGTCTTATCGGCATGGCATGGGCATCTGTTTTTATTAAATCTATGGCTAACTTTAAATTTTCTTCGCCTCATGTCGCCCTGGTACTCTTTCTAACATACTTGCGGGGCATATCTACCTAAAAAACATAAAAATTCAAGTGCGTCATCTCTACCACAATGCTTTGCGGCATCTCTCCCTAATGTATGGGAGAGATCCCGCATTTATTATCTTATTGCGTGTTTTATTCACAGCAACGAAACTCTGTACAGATATAACCTCAAACATCCAACATTCACATGTTATATAAAAACAAACCAGATTTGATTTAATTTGGTGAAGTACTAATTTTTGTATTAATGACTGTAAAATTTCCGCTACCTACCTCAAGTTATTTTACAAAGGATATGAAATATTATTCAAAATCAATGTACGTCTAACACAAACGTGATTCACTTTTTAAGACTAAACATCAACTAACCACTGGCAATCGATATTGTTGATCTAGAACATAATAGTGCTGCCAACTAGATATTGCGTCATCTCTCCCACTGCGGCGACTCTCCCACATTTACCCTATTACCAAATCGACGCTTGCTGAACTTTTGTTCTTCCTGTAGCCCACCTGTATTTTTTGTCTTAGAAGTCGACTCAGATATCTATACCTACAGAACTGCAAAAATTGAATATCCATAATTTCGATGTTACTTGACGCTACACCCACTATATCTACCATCCCAACAATAATTGCGACGCCAGACTAAATTTTTGTAGGTCTGTCTAACGTGATGAAACGAAAATGCATGGCGCCATAACAGTCGTGACGTCAAACGAAATGACAAATATGTAAATATACAAACTTTAAATAGATAAAAAAAAAACTTAACTTTTATTCGAATATATTTTGTTTAGATCTTACCACTTGCGAGTTATTTGCAAAATTACAAATTAGCGTTTTAAAATATTGAAAATTTGAATGCTTCACGTTAATGAGCTATACCATACAGTACCCAACAGTATTCTAATTTAACTGGCCTTGCGTTCTTTACGATTTAGAAGTTACCAATGTAATCCCGTCGAAAAATGGTTTTATATTTTTAAACTATATGTCATTGAAGTTCTTATTTTACAGCCACGTCCACGTAGTGTATGTAAGTGAGGTAAGTTGTGTAAGTAGTGGATTAAATTGTTCTTTATGTTAGCAGAGTGCCTTTAAGATATGCGATAAACAAAGTTGAGCTTGTTGCTATGCGATAAGCAAACTTACTATTTATGGATAGTAAAATGAAAAATAATACACAATTTATTGTAAATATAATGTACTGGGTGTTCTTTTAATATGCACTTGTCGAAATATTTTTGGATATACTTTGGACATCATCTAACAAAGTATTGTGACGATCAGACTGAGGCAATGAATCACCCTACGCCGGTCTCGGTAAACAATAAATAAAACAAGAGTGACTCAGCGACACCTTACCGCGTTGCGGAAACATCTCGAGCTTTTCGCGGCCCTCAAGAAGGATGCCCGAATATGCGGACAGCGGCCAACGGGGTATATAGCGGCATATCGAGGCGGCGATCAGTTAGTCTTTGACATAAATTTGCTGTGCCGTGATCTTCGTAAAACATTCGAACATAAATTGTAATAAATAAATTAGTAATTTAGTGCTTAATCCGTATATGTATACGTATATTTAAATAAAAAGTGTTAGTTAGAAAGTGATTTGATTTTTCACACCTGATGAACCTGTAGACAAAACGTTACATTATTAACAAAATACGAGGGTGGTGCTGCTTATTGGTACTGCTGCCGCTTATTAATATTAGTGGTTATACACTATGCAAATACAATATAGGCACATGGGCGTGCCTAGGATTTTGTACGGTAAATTGGTATTGACAAAATGAATATGTTAGTTTAAATAGAAAGTTTGAAAACAATATACAATAAGCCCGATATTTTTCGCAACATAGGCGAAATATCATTAAAATCATTAAAACCATTATCTATCTATAAATCTATCCTGCATCACCTGCATGTTTGAGTACATAAAAAATGTACTCTGACGTTAGTTACGTGATGATTGGTTTGATGGGGAATGGGCCAGGCCCCGTCTGCCCACTTGGCTATGCCCATGTATAGACACGTGACAGTACTATATATGTTACTTAAAAGGCCTACCGCAGCAGACCGACTATCGGTCACCTACTGTTGTCTCGTTATGAATGTATTCTACACCTTTTAATGCGACACCGCAGGCGACCGACAAAAAAATTGGATGTTCCAATTTTCTGCAACCGACTACATTGTCGATGACAAGTCGGTAACAAATGCAACCAGTGCACTAATACGAGGTATCGCATACGAACTACAGTTTAGTCGAATCTTGGAGAAATGGTCAGTCACCACATTTTGTTGTTGAATACAAGATCACCAAATTTTATATGAAACCTTCATGTCAATAAACGTTGACTCGTAAATGGGTAAATAAAAAATCGTAAAAAAACTCTTTTCCTTCTTTTCTACTTTTGAGTAATATTGCCACGCAAATAATCTTTGAATACACCCCGTTTATGTCATAATTAAACGCACCACCGACAGTCTTGCACGTCTGCTAACAGTGATTCTAGATATCCGATTTCTCACCTTCTGTCTGTCGGTGTGCGGTATCTTTCTACAAAATAGTCGGCAACCGACTGTCTGTCGTCTGCGGTAGGCCTTAAGAGGTTTAGTTCGGTAATAAATATATTTCGATAAATCTGCTAAAGCTAACGCAGACAGGTAAGTTTCATATAATTACGAAGAGTTTGATGGAAATGATTATATTTATTCTTATAATATTCAACAAATTAATATTTTACGTTAGCTAAGCTAAAATGAGCTAAATACCGCATTTATGCCAATATACTACACATGTCTACCGAGTTTACTAAATCTTAATTTTCAGCCCGCGAAGTTTTTACTAATTAATACTGTTGCATTTTTTTTGTTCAAATTATATGTAGGTACGGTATCATTTTCATATGTCAAAGACCAGTCGACGCGACGCTGGCATTTAATGAATTCTACCACTAAATATCAGATTAGATACTGGTGAATGTATTGTCAGTGCTACCTTATTTAGTGCAAAACAATTGGTCATTAGTACTTGATCACAGTAATGAGTATGTATCATGAATCATTCATGTCTATCCACACATTACATATGAATGATATGCAGTTTAGACACACTAAACTGCTGAACAATAGGCTTATCTATGTAATTTAAAAATGTTATGAAATGTGTTATAAAAATGAGAAATGTTAAATTTACATCCAAAAAATTGCCACATTCGGCGGTTTAACCAATGACAAGATTAATTTTGTAGTTTGATATAATATGGACATTAGGGTGGTCAAAAAAAAAATTTGTTCTTTAGGCCCTAGGATTAAATCATAGTATTTGATTAGTTATTACTAATTCCAAAAAAATAGCTCATTTAATTAAGTTTTAGAGGTCGCCCATTGGTGTTTTATTTTCCCATTCAAATTACATGGGAAATGCGTCATTCGTGGTGCCGTTTCGCGAACAATTAAAGAAATTTATGGCAGCTCATATTATTTTCTGGTAGTCGGGGATCGTATAAAACATTTTCAGTGTCGGTAATGTAGGTCTCTTTGTATTCTATTGGAATTTTTTATCCCAATGGCAGCGTTGAACGTAATTTGAATGGGAAAATAAAACACCAATGTGCGACCTCTAAAACTTAATTAAACGAGCTAATCTTCTGGAATTAGTAATAACTAATCAAATACTATGATTTAAGCCTAGGGCCGGAAGAACAATTTTTTTTTGGACCACCCTAATGGACATATGAGCAATTGTTTTCTTCTTTTTTTTGAAATTTGGTTATTTACGTAAGTAGTAGTATAAAATTTGTGTATAATTTATGCTCGTGTAGAGATAAAAAAATAGGACGTCAATAATAATCAGTTTAATATCTCGTCAACGTTTGACAGACATAATTTCGACTAGGGTATCCAGCGTGACGAAAATTTCCGGGGATTTTTTTATTGCTATGGTAATTGCTAAAACTGAGAGCATCTATGTATGTGTGATGGGTGATGAGAGGTATCTGTGATGGGAGAGTATATATGTATGCGTTGCCCTACCCCAGTGGCGGTGCGTGATCCTAAGATTGGGGGTGCACCAACATAAAAATAACGATAATCATAAGAATAATAAGAATATCCCTAATATGAGATAAATATTTATATGTGATATTTTATATGAGATAAATATTTATCTCATACTAAGGTTATTCTTATTAACTCTATTAATTTGAAAACTTACCTAATTTTCTTTGTAAATGAGCTCAATTCTGCGATTTTTACACTGTGCAAATTTTTCAATTACCTTGTTGTTAAAATTTTCGATATTTGTAATAAAGTCTTTTTCAATGGAGAGCATAGCCAAAGCCGACAGTCTTTCCTGGCACATGGTGTTGCGCAAAAATGTCTTTATTCGTTTTAAAGTCGAGAAACACCTTTTGGCTTCTGCTGACGAAACAGGTACTGTAATGATGAATATCAATAATTTAGCACTTTCTTCAAAAGTTGATTCTAGATTATTGGAATTAAGAGATGTATTTAGTGATAGAGCTCCGCTTAAATTTCTAAACTCAATTCGTTGATAAATTATGGACAACTCGGTACGTAATTTATTTATGTCAAAAAACGGGTAAGATTCGACTGTTTGTTTTAAGTAATTTTCGGGAAATGTTTTAACATATTCCGAAATTTTTTCTGGTAGAAGTAAATTGGATGCTACCAAGTATCCAGTAAAATTAAATCTCTCCTTAGCTTGACAGATTATAATGTCACACACTTCCTTTAGTTCTCTATTTTTGTCTTCCGTAGAAGTGTCTACTCGTCTCCTTTTTATTGGTTGTATTTTATTTGGTTCATCTTCAGTGCTTGTAGCGGTTTCGGTGCTATTTCGTATTGCAGAAATTTCTCTAATAAAACCATCTATAGATGTTTTTACATAAACTGGATCAGTTTCTCTTTTTTTGTAACTGATTATACAGAATGTCGACATGTGGCACAATTTTGTGAAAATTACCTAACCAAAATAGAAAATCGTTATCCCTTAAAGTTCTTTCAATCCACTGGCTTTATCAATAGTAGGTGGATGTTGTATGTGATTTTTTTTTCATCTCAATCAATTCTACACATTCCAGCAATTCTTCTTTGTTTTCGAACACAGTATTTACTATTCTAGAATTGAAATTCCATCTTGTAGGTGCTGATCGGGGTAATCGAGTCCCTACTACTTCATCAAGAACTGCGGTACATTGTGCGGAATTAGAGAAAAATGAGCAAAACTCTCCCAAAGTTGCAAAGAATACTCGTACCTTCCGATTAGCAGAAGCCGCATTTGCCATAATTAAATTTAATTGATGCGCATAACAATGCACATATTGGGCAGTTGGATAACTCTGTATGGATCTTAATCCTGGCTTGAACTCCATTCGATGATCCACTCATAACGGCAGCTCCATCATATGTTTGAGCAATCAATTTATGTGGGTCATTTTTAACATGGTAGTCTAGTTCACTTTTTAAACACTCAGCCAATGACTCTCCACCATGTCCTACTGGTTTTAAAAAACCTCCAGAATCTTTCTACAGGCTTTCCACCCACCATGTAACGATATATTAAAGCCAACTGAAAAATTGTAGAAACGTCTGTAGTTTCGTCTGCTATTCTAGCAACAAAAGTGGATTTTTTAATTTCAATGGTTATTTCATCGTGACAAACTTCAAGCATTCACTGAAGTAGCTCGTTTTTTGTATAGTATTAGAAGTTCCTTTAAAAGCCGCCGCGTTTTGTAAATGATACTTCATAGCCTCGTCTAATTCGGCACTGAAATCAATCAACCCACGAAAAATGCCTGGATTGGATGATGTTTCCGATTCATCGTGTCCTCTTAGGGCCAGTTCAAATTTTCCATAAAAACGAATACAGGTAATAATAAAGTTTAAAACATACCTGTTTTTTGAAACCGCTTCATTGTGTGCTGCCATTGCTCGTCGATGAGCAGAATCAAGCATTGTGGCAATATTTGCAGTGCCTAGCATAGCTAAATTCAAAACATTATTCATGTGTCCAGCAGAATTTGCATGTTTTTTTTATTTTCTCGTTTATATGATTTAAATCCGTTACTCCAGTTTTGGTCCATGGTGTTTCTCCGCCAAACAAAACACACGGAAAACAAAACACTGCGTTCAATACATCGCATCCACTTAACCACAAATGTTTTTTAAATAAGCCATTATTAAATGTTCTTACAAATTGTTTATTTTTTGCTTTCACGGCTAATTTTAAATTAATTTGTGGGGAGGGCCTACCTAGAGTTTTAATTTGCACTTTTTCCTCCAAACTCAAGCTAGAGAATGGAGTTTTTAATAAGTTTTGAATAGAATTCATTATTCCAAACTAGATTCTAACCGAAAACCCGAGTTTATATTTATAAAACGTGAGCGATAAAACAGCGATGTACGAAAACAATTCACAAACTAACCGATTCTGACCTCTGTCACTCTCGTGCGCTCTTAAACTCCGCACATCATATCTATAGGATTCGACCACTACTTTTCCTAATTGTGGAGGGGCAAGCAGTAACAATACGCGTTCGCTTTTTCGTATTGCACGGAAGCACGATCGTATTGTCGATTCCCGTGCCGCGATCGGAAACCAGTGGCGTTGGAGATAGAGCTAGCGTCTAGTGGATTCGTAACGCTGCGGCCAAATAATATTGAGATGGTATTAACGCTAGGGATGCGGAAAAGCGATAAATTAAGATTGCATCCATTAATTACTAAATAAAATTATTAATGCTAGATTGTCGGTAGTGCGCGCGCACCAGCGCACCTTATAGCCCACCGCCACTGCCCTACCCTTAAAACCCACTTTTCAGCACAGGTGCGTGCGCAAACCATTTGTGCTCTGAATTATTCCCACTTCAACGAGTTACGGGTAGTCATACCTACTCTTAATCTTTCAAGTCTAACCGGGATCGGTTTTCTTGATTTTTCTCGAAAACTTTCCCGAGTAACCCCATACAAGTTGCACACGAAATTACTCAGAATGAGGTCAGCTTTGTAAAAAAGTTACAAAAAATACCCCTTGTAATTTAAAAAAATTGAGTCGTGGCCTGTGGCGCCGCCATGCGGCACTTTCCGGCATAACTAAGTCCACCAAAAGTTCCTTGGAAAAAAACTCAATGGACATGTCCGAGCGTTTTTTCCAAAAAATATCAGTTTTTGAAATAATTCACAGGTTCCATACTTTTATTTCCACCCTGTATATTTCCTAAATAATAAAGATGACGATTATTCATCGTAACGATGCCGCGATTTCGATTAATACTCGTCATATACGTACAAAATTATTTTACTTTTTTTTATTTTATTTTATATTATATACTACTTTCCATACTCGTTATGTAGTATACTATAAATCGTCCTCTTTGTTTTACCTACCGTTCTGGGTTTCTCATAATGCTCTTTTCCCTAAACTTAACAATATCTTTATTGTAGCTACATATTTTGTTGACGGTACTTGCTGCCCTGGAAAAATCTGTCGACATTCGTTCTAAATTTTTGTTGTCATACCAATCTAGAACACCATATAGTCCAATAGTATTATTAAATTTAAATAATTCACAAATTGTTTCTGTAAAAATAATTGAAGTATACATTTTTGAAATCAGGGGCAAAATTTCTTGCAAAAAAGTGAAAAACACGCAGGGTGTTCTACTAACTATATACGTTTAGTTTTTTGAATTTTCGACGTTCAATTGCTAATTTTGATAGGTTTTAAAGATGATATAGATTTTTTAGTAAATTTTATTTAGTGTCGGATAATAAACTCTGCATGTAGGTGTCAAATTACGTATAAAAATAAGTATATTATACATACATTTTTATTATACATGTATATTATACATACACAGTTTGTCCGGAAAGTAATGTCAGTGAGCTTTGAAAAATGGTTTTTATTGGTTTTTATTGGATGTGTACAAATCTTTAGAAACCTTCAAAATACATTCCTCCTGCGTCCACACATCGGTTCCAGCGGGTCTTCCACGCATCAAAAGCCGCACGGTAGTCGTTTTCCGGAATCGCCTTTAAAGCTTCGGTGCAAGCCTTCTGAATGTTTTTCACCGACCCAAAATGCTGTCCTTTCATTGGAGTTTTGAGGGGCGGAAATAGAAAAAAGTCTGGGGAGGGGGGCACATCGGGACTGTAGGGAGGCTGGGGAACAACGGTGATGCCTGCCTTGACGAGGTAATCGGCCACGAGGAAGCAGGTGTGCGAAGGCGCATTGTGCGTGGGTGAAGCTTCCAGGATTTTGAGATGTCTGGGCGGACGCGATTCACCCTGCGTTTCAGCCGCTTCAGCACGTCGACGTAAAACTTTCCGGTTACGGTTGTCCCTTGGGGAACGAACTGATGGACCAATCCCCGGCAATCAAAAAAGACAATCAGCTTTGTCTTGAGCTTTGACCTGGACATCCTGGCCTTCTTGGGGCGAGGGGAGTTCGACGTGTGCCATTCCGCACTTTGCCTCTTCGTCTCCGGATCATATTCAAAGACCCAACTTTCGTCCCCGGTAATGACGTCATCAAAGAAAGCGGGGTTGTCTTCGCAGGTGTCCAAAAGTTCTTGGCAGGTTTCGACGCGCCTCGCTTTTTGATCGTCCGTTAGCACTTTTGGCACGAGCTTCGCGCGCACCTTCCTCATTCCTAAAGACTCCGACACAATTTCGTGAACAATGGTTTTCGTAATGTCTAATGTTTCGGAAATTAAACGGACACTTAGACGACAGTCAGTGTTCAACAAGTCACGCACACGTTTCACATTGTCGTCGGAACTGGAGGTTGATGACCGTCCAGCGCGGTTCTCGTCGTTGACATATTCCCGACCTTCTGCGAAGGTCTTGCGCCACCGGAAAATTTGCCTGTCCGAAAGACAATCGACGCCGAAAGCCTTCTTCAACATTGGAATGGTTTCCGCAGCACTCTTCTCCAGTTTCACACAAAACTTGATCGCCATCCGTTGCTCAAGCGAACGTTGCATTTTTTCTTGCACCGGGTCACTGTAACGACTCTCAAAGAACGAGTGATGCGACCGCTACAACGACCGGTAGCCAACTGACGTTTGTCGCTTGTTGAATCTTGTTGCCAGATCCCCCACCACAATCCCACACCTAAAGCGCGGGCTGGCGCGTACAGTCTCGGGAAAAAAAATAACTGACATTATTTTCCGGACAAACCCTGTATAAACGAAAATCCTGTACCTAATTACTATATCGTCTGCTCTTTGTAATTTGATCGAAAAACAATCATCATGGCAACACGAGAAAATGTTTCGACACATTTGAAAGCCAAAATCATTATTATATCTCACTTACTCAAGAAAAGTTAGTACCCACGATATAAAATACAATCGTCTTGTGTACTAAGTAGCATATTGATTAAAACCGTACTGACCTTTACTAGGGTAGGGTTTAATAGGACTGCTAGGCTTGTTTCTTTTTAGCTATTTAACCTTTTATTAAATAGCTGTGGGAAAAAATAATTGTAAAAATATGTTTTTTTTTTTAATTCTTAAAATTCAATTAATCAAATAATTATTTTTGTTTGTCTTGTTATGTTGTTAATAGCACTATTGGACGATAAACTGACGTAAGTTAATTCAAACGATTAAATGATTAAAATAGGCATCAATATGTTTTTTAACTACAAAATTGTATTATAACACGTAATTTTATGGAGTATCACATTTCAGTTTCATTACATCCTTGATAAACTAGATGAACATATTTTGACACAACCTAGATAAGAAAATAATAATTCTGAATATCTGATTACTATTATTCTTATAACACTTAAAGCCTAAAAATTCTCGGAATTGTGACTATAATATCTTGACGGCTATTTTTTTAAATACGCGTCTTGAAGCGTACTTTCAAGATGTTATAGTCACAATTCCGAGAATTTCGAAGCGACAACGCTAAAACGATATATACGTCGCGTCAAAAAAAGGTAGTCGCGTAGAAAACGTTATAAAACTGGCCCAAATTAAAATTTTTCAAAATCTCAAAAAGTCTCGCAAACGAAGAGATTTTTGATATTTCTAGCCCAATCCGGTCAATATCGTACAATAAGCAAAGAAATGGCGTCACTGTTAATTAAAGCTTGCAAAAAAATTCGATCGTTAATGACTGGAAAAGTTATTAACGGAAGCTGATTTTTTTTTGCAACTTCATACTACAAATAGCAGGCCCTCCAAGAAATTTCATGATCATAGTCGCCCTACTTTCGAAGCAAAAAAAAAAATAGTGAAAATAAGCACTTTTTCAACTTCAGCAGTCATTTGCAAGTTAACAATAGCACTTGGAGACTTCGGGTTGGGCTTAAAATTTTGGAAATTCAATGGACTACAACTTCTTAAATGCATATGCTATACAAAATATGCCAAGAGACGGAGATATAAGCGAAAATGTGAAAAAATACTTTTCTTTTTTCACAAATTGTTAATTTAAAAAATTAGCGGACGGCTTCAGCTCTACGGACCCCGCGCATTGTGTTCTACGCAAAAAATACATAGGGAACCGTCAAAACTAACCCTATATGTTTCAAGAACACTTTTTTGATGATTTTATCTCAGTGCCTACTGGATTATAGGACTATAGAAATGCTGATTAAGAACAGCAGATCTTCAGCAAGTGAGATATCCGGTGCAGCTTCATATTTTTTAAAAGTAGGTTGTTTGAACAGAAAAAAAAGAATCATAAATTACACTTTTATTGTGTGTCCGTGTATACACTTATTTCATGTACTTAAGTAAATTAACAACTAATTATGTCTACTATCACAGCAGTAGTTGCTATAACAATAATTGGCTTTATAACGTAAGTAAAATAAAAACGTACCAATTAAAATGTAAGTACTCTTGTACACGAGTAGGCTGGATATGAAGTAATTTGGACAAGTGAGCACCTTAAGTACAACTACTTAACTGTAAAGTTCATTTTCTAAAATAAATAGTAAAGGTATATATCTGGGCAGTCACTTTGTTAGGTATATCTGGAAGTATGAAAACCATGAGGGGTTACTTTCAATTATTCCAGCTGATTTTTATCCATTTAGACTATTAAAGCTGATTAATTTACGTAGTAAGTAATTTCGTTAAAAATTGTTGTTGAATGTTACTGAATTTGTTTCATTAACATACAGTACTCTACAAACTAAATAGTGACAACAAACTCGTATAATAATAACAGAGAAACGTTAATCGTTTTTACTATTCTGATTTTGTATTTCTAGTAGGGGGATATGCTTATTTCCCTAAAAAAATCCTCAAGATATAACTTGTTCCGCTTGGACCAAACTTGACTTATCATAAATTTGGTTTTAAAAATTAGCAAATCAATTATATCGACAAAGTTATTCAACCTTGGATTTATATGAAATGTTTTTACCTATCTTGGCAAAAAATTGCACAATTTGACTCGATTAAAATTTTACGGTATAAGATTAAAATTAGATTCTTTTGAAGTGGACACTTTAATACAAGTCAAACGAAGATGTCAAAGTTTTGCATAAAAAGATAACTTTGAAGTCATGACAAGAAGAACTCTTGTCATGTCAAGAGAAGACTCCTTCAATTAGATGTTTATAGATACTGGAACCTTCAGCGTAGGAACAAAAAACTGGACGTTTTCCACGAAACACCGAACTACTATACTTTTTTCGACGCGCGTTTTAAAGTTGAGTAAGTTGGCATCCTCATGAGAAGATTCCAATCAATCTTTTCCTGAGGATGCCAATTAGTTGGCGAAACGCGCGTCGAGAAAGGGATAGTAGTTTAATGTTTCATGGAAAACGTCGTTTTTTATATAGATACATATAATTATTCTATCATTATTATAGATACAATATACACATAAATTATAGATACATTATAGATACACATAATTTATAACGTTGGAATTTATACTTAGCAATGAAATGAATATGTATATGTACCTATGTACATGGTAAGAACTCCCACCCACTCTTTTTCCGTTATTTTTAGAGCTATGAACTATTTTACAGGGGTAACTTATAAAATATATGTGTAACTTATAAAATATATATGTAAAAGTAAAATATATGTTGTACTTTCTTCCACAGGTTTTTTTAACATCTCGCATCGAATATATAGAATAATATACTTACTTGTCAATATGAAGTAATTTTGGATACAATAAGCCAACAGGCTGCAGTGCCCCCGGTATTATGGACGACTCATAAAAAATGAAGTAATTTGTAGTAAGCTGTGGATAACTCTTGGTTGTCAAAAATAATCACAAAAATTGCTGTCTTGGTTCCTTTCTTGCTCATACCAGTGAAATATATACAAGTTTTAAGGGCTTTTAATTATTTGTTCAGTATATTTTTGTAAATGATGATTATTATTACAGCCGGTTAATAACAGATTCCAGGACCGGTCTTAACGCGACTGGACTATTGTTCTAACGGGGTATCCAAAAACGTAAAACATTGTTCAAACTTTTTCAACTCACTGTCACAATTATAAAATAAATAATGGCTGTCAAAAAATGTAACAGCCTTGATAATTCAATAAGGTTGTAAAAAGATAAAGAATAGAAATACGTCTTTTTTTTTGGTCGGCCAACTTTAATAGCGTATTTTTTTTAGTATTAGTTAACCTGCGCTGATCGATCCATCATTCGTGGGCACGAAACGTCGAATAAGTTTGTAAAAATATCGGGACAGCGCCCGTCACATGTTACGGTGGAGCGCTGGGTAAACAATTTTGCGCCAAATTAGATCATCCCGAGTTCAGTTCAAGTTGTACAGAACGCTGTGAGTGGAAAGTACGCGAAGTTGGTTTGTCTGCAGAAACAACTCTTAGACAATTTTACATTGAGGACAAAAAAAAATATCGTCTCGGAATTGCACGAAAAACCTATATGGCTTTGTGTTGACGAAACAAAACGGACATTAAAAGACAGAACATATGTAGCTAGACTGAGGGATTGTATGAGGCAAAAGCCATGGAAGTGCATTTGAAGGCTTCAAGGACATACACTAATTTAATCCACGTTACATGTTTGGCACACGAGCACACGTTCACCAAATTGTCGAAACTGTTACTCTAATGATGAAAGCCTTCAATGTGGTATAATTATTTGTGAAAGCAATATCCAGAAAGAAAAACAGACGTTCTACCAAAGATACCACTACCAGCGTAACCTATTGTGACTCATTGGGGCACAGGCAGCTATTAAGTGATAGGTGCTAGAGCTTAACTCCTGGAGCTTAACTAGAGCTTAACATATGGAAGAGTTATTGATAACTAGCGACCCGCTTCGGCTTCGCACGGATCACATTAGAAACCTCTAAAATTATCAATGTTTCTCTACTATATTATGCATGTCTTATACATATAAACCTTCCTCTTGAATCACTCTATCTATTAAAAAAAAAACCGCATCAAAATCCGTTGCGTAGTTTTAAAGATCTAAGCATACATAGGGACAGACAGAGAGCGGGAAGCGACTTTGTTTTATACTATGTTATGATTCTTGGAAACTCAACTGGCAGTACGGACACGTTATAGCATCGGTTACAGTATATATGCAAGATCTGTGACTTGTGGTTGTGGCTACAACAATTAACATCACATGTATAAGGTAAGACCTGTTTAACATTTCGGAATGCACTAATAGTGGTATCCTGGAACCGTCTCTCGTAAAACATGGATCCATTATTAACCTCTGAGCTCTAATTATTACTACCTATTGGATAATACATGTCAATTTTGCGAAATATTTATTTCATGAGAATAGATAATAGTAAAGTAAAAAAAGTAAAATGAGAGGTTAAGTCCTAACTTTGGTAGCTACTTTAAAAAATAATTTGAGGCATTTCACGTCAAATAACACTTATTTACAAAAATAATATGTTAACACACTAAAAGTTCTTAAAACGTGTTTCACTGATATAAGCAATAGAGGTATCAAGACAACAATTTTTGTGACAGAGTAACCATCCAATGTTTCCTATAAATTAGGTACGTCATATTCCCGAGTATATTATTGTAGAGAAAGTACGACAGACATATGTTATATCGTTGTAATGAGAAAAACAAGGCGAATTCAACAAATAAAAGATTGTAGAGTGTTTCATTAAAAAAAGTTAATTAAACAACTGCTACATTTGTGTTTCTATTGTTTTCTGAAAGTTAAAAAAATCGTTTTCCCTGTAAAAAAGTTGGTTTTATAGCTCTAAAAATATTGGAGAAAAAGAGGATCAGAATTCTGACGAAATGACGTTGTACATGTATTGTTAAAAAAATATTAAAATAAGATGTTACGTTATTGTCATTTAACTCTTGTGGACTCAACTTTCAAAGATTTTTTTTAACTATCCGCAAGCAATTTACATATAGACCCGTTAACATTTTGTAATGTACGTTACCACATGGTATCTTGAAATTTATTACACATTTTATTCGTTTTTGATTTGCATCAAATGTTCACGGAATTTGGAATTGTATTTTCGCACTGTTACAAACTGAATATTAAATAAAACATTGTGATAGCACAAAACATTTTAAATGAGGCTTTTCTCTAGAATGATTTAAAAAAATATGTTTCATCAGAAGTTTTATTTTAAGAAACAATATTTAATTTTAAAATGACTGAATAAATACAAATATTAATTAATTTGTTTAATTAATAATTTGTGTTTTTTTATTTAAATAATCAGATGTCTTAAAGTTACAGTTACTATGGTATTTCAGAAATGAAACGTTTTGACGAAATATAATCTAGTATTGTCATTATTTTAACAGAAATTGAAATTTCGAAAAAAAGAAACAAAATGAGTATTTATTGGTGATTAAGATGATAAACTCACTTCGTGAAAATAAAATATGTCGTAAATATTTTGCAAACCGTTTTCGACATCTGCCAGTGAGGCAGATGTTTTTTTGAAGATTTACTTCTTATTGTTACTCATTAGATAGTTACTATAGTTACTAGATTACTATAGTTACTATAGTTACTGATTAGATTAGTAGACAATAGACGTAATAATAATTAATATGATGACACGAGAATTCGAAATTCCACCAGCTACTAGAGCGTAACATTATAAATTATAATTATTTATTAAATAATATTTTGTCACATCAGAAAAGTAATAACGATCGCACTGTAAATTATAAAACCTGCAACTTATTATATTTCTACCTTCTACTGAGTTGATCTGACTTGCTCCATTACTGTGAATAAAATGGGGGTTGTAAAAAATAATACAATAATTATAACTCATGCATGCATGAGTTAATTACAATGAAAACATACATACATGTGTATACTTACATTTGCAATCTAAACTTAATTCTCTAAAGTATTTGGTCAATATTGGTAATCATTTGATATGTCGAGAAAAAAAACGAAAATGAAAAAAGAAAACAAGAGTAATAACCTGTTTTATACATCAGTTATTTTTATAGAAAGTAAGATATAATGCGAAAACCCAGTATATACCTTAAAAATTCCACTGCTTAAAATTACATGACGTGTAAATTTAATCAATGAAATATGAATGATAACTAAACATTTAATATAAACAATTGGATTTAATTTGTAAAAATTTGTTATATCGAATGAAACAATTGGGTGGTCTACGGTGTTTGTTTAGGACTATCCAAGACCTACATCTAACGTCATCATTACCAAAAATCCCAAGACTGCTCCCCCACGAGGCAAGCTTTCCATTATCACTGAAAACAAAAGCAAATGTTAGAATACATACTTTTCTGGGTTAATTATAATAGTAAACAAAATTTAAAATAATGGCTTGAACACTACAAATTTAGTATACTTAAGAAAATATCGAAATGTCAAACTTTACATAACACATCTTTTCAAAAAATACAGAATACTGCTGATAGGTATGTGAAAATAAATCGAAATATTTTATTTGTGCAACAGTACAAAATATACTAGTTACAGGACAAAGTTGTAAGTACGCATATATATATAAGTCATAAAGTTTAAGAACATACGATCGTACGAGTACAAAACAAAAACGACACGAAAAAAAGTGGTTAAAACTGTTCAACTATGAATTAACAATTATTACAGTTATAATCTAATGAAATAGTAATGAAATGTGGAAAAGTGTTTTTTAATAATTTAATAATCACAAAAACGTTTACATAAATATTTCCGTAGATGTTGTAACAAAAATTAATAAACATTAGATTATATAAGGAAGATGAAGTCTGCAACGTCATATGTGCCCTGGAATTGTGACCACTACATAATATAAAATATTCTCCACGTTCAAGAGATCATTCACTTCTACAATGCATCGTCAAGCTAACTTGGTGAGTGCGTATTCAACCTCCCAGTACGGGTCAAACGCTGTCTACATACTGATCCTAAAATCGGGGTTCTTCTTCGCTTTTCCCGTCGTTGAGGCCTTCATCTGTAATCCTGGACAAGGAAGAGTTTTTTGTCCAGGGTCAGCTGTCACCCAGGTCACGCAGATTTTTTAGCGAGCTTTGACTCCTCAATCTCCCCTCCTTTTTTATATCTTGCCTGAGATAAGCCCAGGCTTCGGACTGTCATAAGGGACTTGATAAGATCAGAACTTCATAAAGAAATTGCCTTAAAAATTATGTAAAAATAAATAAAATGCAAAACTTATTATTGTGAATTTCATTCGACGATTCTAAACCGATAACGATAAAGATAAATTATTAATTTACATACATACGAAGTGTGTAAATTAAGTAATGAGACTGGCAACGCAGCAGCCGATATAGCAACACTGCGGGAGACGGGACTTGGACGGGCGGTAAGTTAACATGTAATGCACCGAGTTTGAACTTGTTAGTCATTTGTTTGTTCTTTGTGACAGTTTTCGTAAACCGGTTTTTTCTAGTGCGTTTTAAAAATAAGGGACATTACTTTTGAGCAACGGCGTGCTATCAGGTTTTGCTTCAGACTTGGACACAGCGCAACGGATACTTTTTGCAAAACTTCAACACGTCTACGGAGAGAGTGTTTTTTAAAGAGCCCAGGTTTTTCGGTGGTTTAAAGCATTCACAGAAGGAAGATAGTCGATTGAAAATGATGAACGACGCAGAAGAAGGCTTCATCTTCAAGAACCGATGAAAATGCCGATAGAATACGGGACCTTGTGCGTTCAGATCGTCGGTTGACGACAAGAATGATCGGGGAAGAGTTAAATTTGAGTCGCACCACTGTTCATAAGATTTTTACTAACGAATTGGGGATGAGAAAAATCTGCGCAAAAATGGTTCCAAAATCTTTCGCAGGAAAAAAATGATATCAGGAGAGAAAGTTGTCTTGACTTTTTAGAATCGATTGAAAATTATCTTTTATGGAACGTGTCATTACTGGTGATGAGACTTAAGTGTTTGAGTACGACCCGGAAACCAAGCGCCAAAGCATTTAATGGCACACTTCAAGCTCTCCAAGACTCAAAAAAAGCGAGAATGAGCAAGTCGAAGATCAAATGCATGTTGATTGCGTTTTTGATAGCCAGGGCATTATCCACAAAGAGTTTGCGCCTCCAGACCAAACAGTAAATCAACAAGTTTAGCGAGGTTCTTGAAAAACTCGGAAAAGGGTCATGCGTGTGAGACCAAACATCAAGAACAACTGAATGTTGCATCACGACAATGCGCCTTGTCACACGTCCATTTCAGTAAACGAGTTTTTAGCCAGTAAAAATATTCCTGTGGCCCCTCAGCCTCCTTATTCGCCTGACTGGAGTCCTTGTGAATTTGTTCTCTTCCCGAGATTGAAAAATCACCTCAAAGGACGTCATTTTGGGACCATAGAAAATCTTTAAAGAAAGAAAGTTTCAATCTTCTCCCGAAGATGCCAACTTGGTTGGCGAAACGCGCGTCGAGAAAAGTGTAGTAGTTCGGTGTTTCGTGGAAAACGTCCAGTTTTTTTGTTTCTACGCCGAAGGTTCCAGTACCCACTCCAGGACCATAGAAAAAATTCAGACGGCTGTAACCGACCAGTTGAAGGCTATTCCATTTCAGTATATCAGTTCCAGCACTGCTATGAGGAATGGAAGATCCGTCTCCAACGCTGTGTGGCTTCCCAAGGAAGTTATTCTGAAGGAGACAACACTGAATTGTAATTGTATTTGAAAAAAAATAATTAAAAAAATAAGTCTCATTACCTCATTTAGACACCACGCACATACGTAATATTCATTATTTTACTTTAAGGTGGCAAGGCATTGTTATAATTTTATTTTCTCATTATGTCTTTTGTCTTTATTTTGTCTTTTTGCCGTCTGTTGGACTTCTTTCCACGTCTTTCCTCTTCTACTTATTAAATCGGCGACGTTATCATTCCAGGTATTGCAAGGTCTTCCTTTTCCATTCTTCCTTTTCCTTTTATTTTCGTTTCCCACTTCTTGGGTTGTCTCTTTGGATCTATTCTAATAATATGTTCTAGCCAGCATCGTTTCTCTTCTACTATAAATATCACTCATATTAATTTATTACTCTGATATTGTGTCAGTATTGTTCTATTTTCTTCTAGTTTTTAATACAACTCTTGTATAATGTGTCTTTAATAACGGTAAGCTTTATAATAAAAATATGTTATAGAGATGTCACGTCGCTGATATTTACTCATATAGAAAATTATCACAAACAATGGCAGAAAAATGTCCATTCAATTTAGATAAGATCTTACATTTCAATATATGCAAATAAACGTAATAAATTATTAGAGTTATTGTAATATAAGCGTATAACGAGTGGAATAACAGTAATTCAATGAAAACTGGAATTCTCGCCCAGGAGACACATTTCCCCCGGCAGCGATTTCACACAAATATTCGAAGAATGTCCCGTAACATAGTTGTATTACTTTTCTTATTATTTCTATACCTACGTATGCAGAGGCATGTGGAATAAATGTTCATTACATTAAGGTCACAGTGGAGTTGTATAGGTCAACTTAGCAAAGTGGCCAAAGGTGACTGATATATTAGTGAAAAATTATTTTGCTCCAAATTTCGAATATGCAATATTGTTTGTTGGCGAAACATTTAACGCATCTACTTACGGACTGTATGATTTGCGATGTCCTGGATGACCCTGGGTGCCGTATTTTCTGTCTCTAGGTGTCTTCAGCAGATATGGAAACACCGCTTGTTGATTCTCGAAAATGTTAATTTGTCGCGTCGCGGCGAAAAAGACGAATTGTCTCCAGGAGATGGGGGAACACCACCGTGGATTATTGAAAGGTTTTACTAGCGTGATACGCCGCAACGAGACGCGAAATAGTTACTCGAATTATGCGTTGTGCCGAGATGAGATGCGACTTCGTAACTGTTCGCTACAAACGGAAACAAAAGGAAAGGATATTGGGTCGGAAGGAAGGGGGAATGGTGGGCCCTTTATTTCCGTATGTCAATTTTAAGCGCGAATATTTGATTTAAAAGTACAATGAGCGCGTCGTCTACTAAGAGTAGGTTTAATTTAGTTAGAAAGAAATAAACGAACGAACAGGGGAATACAAACGCGAACATACCCCCCGCCTAAAATACGAAGTATTTTAAGTTTAAAGAGAATAGGGGGAGAGGACATAGTTTAACCACGGGTCTCTTAAGAGTTCCTAACGCGGTTTTCAAAGTAACGACTCGTACTACATTATCTGAGCCTGGGTGAGTTTCGAGGACCCGACCCACGCGCCAGTGTAACGGAGGAGATGAATCGTCTTTAATCAAGACAACAGAACCTACTTTAATAGGAGTCGAAGGGTCGGTCCATTTAGATCTTTGTTGTAACGTATGTAGGAATTCGAGATTCCAACGTTTCCAGAAATGTTGGTGCATTTGCCGGATCAATTGCCATCGTGTGAGCCGGTTTAATTTGATGTTAGTTAAATCAGGTTCGTGGAATGAAGTTAGTGGAGTTAGAGTCAGAAAGTGTCCCGGCGTCAAAACATTCAAATCGTTCGGATCGGAACTTGTGGGAGTCAACGGACGCGAATTTAGCAATGCTTCGATCTGTACGAAAACCGTATACAATTCTTCAAAAGTCAAGATCTGATCTCCAATAACGCGAGTCAAATGGGTCTTTACGGATTTAACCCCTGCTTCCCAGATCCCTCCAAAATGAGCGGCAGAAGGAGGATTAAATTTCCATTGAATATGTTCAATAGAGGCCGCACTTTGAGCAAAGTTCAGTAATTGTCGAGAAGCGCCTACGAAATTAGTGCCACAGTCAGAATGAATTTCAGAGCAGCATCCACGTCGAGCAATGAAGCGGCGAAATGCTGCTAGGAATGCGTCAGTTGATAAGTCGGAGACTATTTCTAAGTGAACAGCACGAGTGGATAAACAGACGAATAGGCAGAGATATGCCTTGAGAGTTTTAGCACCTCGAACACGATTCATTGTTATAGTGAAAGGGCCTGCGAAGTCAACACCAACTATTTGAAAAGCTCTTAGTGCTTGTAAACGACATGGGGGTAGATCACCCATTGGTGGCTGTAACGCTTGAGGTTTAGCTCGAAAACATCTATAGCAATTGGATAGACATTTTCTTATAGCTCTATGAGCGGATAGAATCCAAAAAATTCTGCAGTATTAAATAATGAAGGGTTTTTGCTCCAGGATGGAGATTCCTTTTATGCACATCCTCAATGATGAGGTTGGTCAAACGATGTTTTTGTGGTAGCAACGCGGGAAATTTATGTTCAAATGACAATTTGGAATGTCGAAGACGACCACCTACTCGGAGGATGCCCTGGTCATCAAGAAACAGATTCAGCTTACGTAAAGGCCTTGAACAGAGTTGATTGGTTTTTAACTTGTGAATTTCAGATTGAAATACTTGACCTTGAACCAGTTTCACCAACCTCAGAATAGTGTCATGGTATTCAACGTTATTTATGGGTCCCACCTTATGGTCAAGGGGGGTTTTTTCTATTATGATGGAAGCGAACAACATATGCCAGCACATGACATATCGTTTGAAGTGAAGAAAACCTATGTAATAACTGCATGAGAACAGATGGTTCAATCTGAACGACAAACACTTTAACAGTTTTTTCCTCTTCGCAAAGTGATTCCGTATTTGACTGGAGGGAGGAAGCTAATTTATCAGATTGAGGCCACTGTTCGGATGGTAGCGATAACCATGGTGGTCCGGACCACCAAAGCTGATGATTCACGAGTTGAGATGGAAGGATACCTCTTGATGCACAATCTGCTGGATTGTCGATAGATGAGACATGATGCCAGTTAATAGAAGGCACACGTTTTTGTATATAGGCTACTCGGTTCATAACGAATGTTTTCCAACGATGAGGAGATGAATGGATCCACGACAAGACGATAGACGAATCAGTCCAGGCAACGACATCTGATATACTCAAAACACCAGAGTATGTTTGCACAACCATGTGTAGTAATTTAGACAAGAGCACTGCTCCGCACAACTCTAACCGAGGAATAGTTAATTTATTTGACCTTGTAGGTGCTACCTTTGATTTGGATATAATTAAACGGGTTATGTAAGACTCCCCATGCTTAAACCGACCAAAAACCGTTGCTGCATATCCAGCCAGTGATGCATCGCAAAATCCATGGATTTGACATGGACTGTTCCGGTCGAAAATTAATTGACGATCCACACTGATGTCTGAGAGAAAAGAAATTTCTGATTTGTACTTTAACCATTGACGAGTAAGAGGTTCAGGCAGAGAATCGTCCCAGTCACAGCTGGAATGCCATATCTGTTGGAGTAAGTGCTTTATGTAGAAGGTGACAGGAGTGAGATATCCCAATGGATCATATACACGTGCTAATTCTGACAGAATTCCGCGTTTTGTACATGGACGGTCGAAGGACATTAGTCTAAACGTGAACGTGTCTGTCATTGGGGACCACTGGAGGCCTAAAACTTTAAGAGTGAGTGTGGGTACTGAGTCGAAAGAAAATGGGGCTTGACAATGTTCGGCCGGAAGTGTTTCTAATAGATCTGAATGGTTACTCGACCACTTTCGTAAAGGAAACCCTCCAGATTCACACAGTTGAATAAGCTCAGATTGTAGATTCTGTGCTGCAGCTAATGAGTCACAACCTGTGATGATGTCATCCACGTAGATATCAGTTTGCAGGACCTTTGAGGCTGCGGGATATTTAGTCTGTCCATCAAGAGCCAGCTGTTGCATTGTTCGCAAAGCTAAGAAAGGTGCAGAAGACACACCGTAAGTAACAGTTTTAAGCTTATATTCAGTCAGGAGTTCATCGGGATTGAATCGCCAAATGATACGCTGATAATCCCAGTATTGAGGTGCAACTTGGATTTGTCGATACATCTGTTTGATGTCAGTTATAAAAACGACCGAGTGCGAACGAAATCTAAGCAAAATCTCGACAATGTCTTGTTGTAATTTTGATCCCACGAGCAGATTATCATTCAATGATTGGTTGTTGGCGGCTTTGGCCGATGCGTCAAAGACTACCCTCAATTTTGTTGATGAAGAATCAGATCTCAGTACCGGATGATGAGGAATGTAGTAGGAATCGAGTTCATCGATGGGGGCAGCTAATTCCATGTGATCAGAATTCAGATAATCACGCATGAAATCAACATATGATTGTTTAAGAACAGGATCCTTTTTCAAACGATGCTCCAAAGCGAAAAAACGTCGAATTGCAATATCTTTAGATTCAGGAAAAACAGGTTTAGAATCTCGAAAAGGCAAGGGAACGACGAATCGACCAGATGGGAGTTTGCTATACCCTTCAACGTACAATTTCTCACATAGCTCATCGTCTGGGCTAGTCGAGATCATGGGGACCTCTTCAACCTGCCAAAATTGTCTCATAGTGGACTCAAGGTCATTCTCTGGGCAATCTTCCATGATTTTGACATGAAAGGAATTGATGACGCGTTCATTAGTTTGTTCAGGTTGAACTGAGCCAGATAATACCCATCCGAAAATGGTATTGAACGCTGAGGGGCAACGAGGACTAGGGGCAAGGACAAGGCCCGGGCGAATAAGTTGAGCATAAACGTCAGCACCCAGCAAGAGATCAACGTGGCGAGAAATGTAGAAATTTGGATCAGCTAATTTCAGATTATTAATATGATCCCACGAATAAAACTGTAATGATTGAGAAGGTATTACCGAAGCAACATGAGGTATGATGTGAGCTTCTAGATGTATCGCGGGTTGACATGATCCATGAGGACTTATCTTGCAATGGATTGAACCCGATGAAAATATACTAGAATTTGCACCAATACCTTGTATTTGAATTTTGTCATGCTGTCTTTTCAAGTTAAGATTACGAGCAGCCTTTACTGTAATGAAACTAGCCTCACTACCATTATCTATTAAAACCCGTAAGGTGTGCGGGTGTCCTTGCGAGTCATGAACGTCAACAAGGGCTGTGGATAACAGAGCTACCTGACGAGAAAGTGAACTAGCCAATGCATTGACAGTGGGCACAACTATTTCAGCTGGTGCTGTATTACCACTATCACTGGTTTCATTTATAGCTCCTGAGCTGCCCGAAAACCTATCGAAGTGTAGCAAAGTATGATGATTCTTATGACAGGTACGACAAGTGGATGTAGAAGAGCAATTCTTGACTTGGTGCGGCCTCAAACAATTGATACAGAGCCTCTTTTCTTTAACTACCTTGAAGCGATCTGCGGGAGACTTGGCTTTCAACACGGGACACCGGTAAATTATATGATCTTTTTCACAAACTAAACACTTTTGTTTCGAAGTATTAGCTACCAGAGACGATACCAATTTTGGACGCGATGTAAATGTATTATTGTTTTTTGAAGTATAAGTATTGCTTTTAAGGGAGGTCGAATGCTCTGCAGCAAGAACATGACACTGACTCTCTACAAAGGTATTTAATGTATCGAATGCAGGTATTTCACCTTTCAAATTCCTAATTTCTGCTTCAAAGTATCGACGAGTTTTAGAATCAAGTTTTTCTAAAAGAATGTTAAGCAACATAAAATCCTCTAATGAATCTGCAATTTTTAATGCCCGCAAAGCTGATAAGTTTTCATTAAAATTATAAATAAGACTTCGTAAACCACTAGGGGTTTCATCTTTTAATTTCTGCAATGATCGTAAACGATCCCAATAATGAGTTGCTAGCTCTCTTTTATTGTCATATCTATCTAATAATGTTTTGTATGCAATGGGGTAATTATCGTCTGATAGCACAATAGTTTTAATTAGGTTGAGAGGCTCACCCGATAGACAACCCAACAAATACTCAAACCTTTCGACATTTGCTAACGTGTTGTTATCATGAATACTTCTATTAAAGACTTGAATGAATGCGCTCCAATTTTCTAATTTTCCATCAAATGTTTGTAAGTTCAGTTTTGGCAAACGCGTTTTCGACGTTTGGACAATTGAAGTTTTATCGGCAACTGGCGACTGGGCCGAGGACCGAAACTGAACCGGCAACTCGCGAACTATGGATTGAATAGTAAAATAAGTCTCGTCTACTCTTTTCAAAAAAGCATGTTCCTCATCCAGGTTAGAATCCGGTAAAGTCGCAACCTTCATGACTATGTCCCCGTGAATTTTTAAAATATCATCATAAATGTTTTTTTACAGACTCGCTTCTTACTTCAAGCATACGACGCACGGTATGATTTTCGGGTTCTGTTTGAAAGGAAGCCGCAACGGTAGCTATATCTTCTAATCGTAAATACAAACTCTCACGGAGAGCACGTTGTTCCCGAATATGTTTATTTTGAGCCATGTTTTCTCCTAAATCCGGATTTAACAGAGAAAATTGGCAAAATACAAAACGACAATAAGCAACTAAAATACGAAAGAAAACGACAATATGTGTATCTTAACGCGGTATTAAATCGGTCGACGTGACCAAAACAACCGGTTAGAAAACGACGCCGTAAAAAAATGTGACCGCGGGAAAACAGCACGCTAACCTCAAAAAATTAACGAATTACGTACGTATATTAAAAAATGCGACGGTCGGGCCACAGGAAATGTGGTTTTAACAGGATTAATCCGACGATGAAGGACCAAGGAATGTTTGTTGGCGAAACATTTAACGCATCTACTTACGGACTGTATGATTTGCGATGTCCTGGATGACCCTGGGTGCCGTATTTTCTGTCTCTAGGTGTCTTCAGCAGATATGGAAACACCGCTTGTTGATTCTCGAAAATGTTAATTTGTCGCGTCGCGGCGAAAAGACGAATTGTCTCCAGGAGATGGGGGAACACCACCGTGGATTATTGAAAGGTTTTACTAGCGTGATACGCCGCAACGAGACGCGAAATAGTTACTCGAATTATGCGTTGTGCCGAGATGAGATGCGACTTCGTAACTGTTCGCTACAAACGGAAACAAAAGGAAAGGATATTGGGTCGGAAGGAAGGGGGAATGGTGGGCCCTTTATTTCCGTATGTCAATTTTAAGCGCGAATATTTGATTTAAAAGTACAATGAGCGCGTCGTCTACTAAGAGTAGGTTTAATTTAGTTAGAAAGAAATAAACGAACGAACAGGGGAATACAAACGCGAACAAATATTTTTATAATATCGCGAAAAATATTGAATCCAAAAGCTAGCTTAGAAAGTACCGGAAGTTAAAATAATAGATGGTTCAATTAAAGAATACACTCTAGCTATGCCAAGATCTACTCAGTGCATTAGTGACGATTGTTATTTTTCTTATGTCAGTATATAGAACAACAGAAATTGCATAATATTTTTTTTTGACTTTTTGAATTTTATGTCAGTTTTTCTCCACATAGACAACCTGACATCAGTTAAAACAATAATTTCCCATTCAACAGTATAGATTAATATGGGACATTCCGT
Source organism: Aromia moschata (assembly GCA_029963805.1). Taxonomy (NCBI): domain Eukaryota; kingdom Metazoa; phylum Arthropoda; class Insecta; order Coleoptera; family Cerambycidae; genus Aromia; species Aromia moschata. The sequence goes on from JAPWTK010000111.1 coordinate 717,797, forward strand.
TTGAAAAAACAAAGTTATTAATGTTGAAAGATTGTCAGATGTACCAGAGGCATCATATACAGTAAGCAACGAAAATCATCATACACCCACTTTTTGAAGGTTGCTTAAATTCTGATCATTTTTGTATTACAGCATTGATTTTTTTTGCTTTTGACAGGATTATAGCTTGTGATATTCTGCATAATCATTGATTGAACATGTAACGTGAGAAAATGAAGAGAAACGCGGTCGGTGCGCCCGGCGCGGCGCGTCGCGTGCACGAAGGACGCTGTCGAACTTTGTGCTCTGATAAAAAATGATTGCCCCCACTTTGAGTTCTTGCATTTTACACGTTGTCTATTCTTTATATAAATAACAGATTAACAGGTCGTCCGAAGTACCTTTCATTATGTACCTATATTTTTCTGGAGTGTAAGGGTCCGGCGCGGCGTCGCGCCGCACGCGCGAAATGGGCTGGCGGACTTTGATCACTGATAATTCATTATTGCCTCCACTTTAACTTCTGTCATTTCACATTTCGTTTATTCTTGATGTAAATAATAAAATAGCAAGTTGGCAGAAGTCCCTCTCAAAATGTTATTTTTCCAAAATTTTTCCACCAGTTTGTCAGCTTCTGCCAGCCCTTTCGCCCCCACTTACGCTTCTGCCAAATTTTTCTCGGCTTTCTTTCATATTCCCCGATGCATTAAAACAAGAATCAGTCTTACCGGTCCTTTTGTTTCTTCACCGGGAAATTTACATGTTCAAGCGCCCACCCCCGCTAATAGCCACCAGCGCGCCCCCGTGGCAGAAGCCTATTTGTTTCGTCGCTAAGGGTCGAATAAGAAATTCCATCCCTCCAAAAATGTTAGGTTTTGGGTTCCAGCTCTTAGACCAATAATTCATAGATGCGTTGTTATTACAGAATTATGAAAGAAACTGCCTTAGAACGCCCGGTACATATACAGAGTTTCCATTAATAATTGGACACAGCAAAATTGCAGATTTTTTGGGTAAAAATATTGAGATTTAACCAAACGTATTTAACCAAAGGTTAACAGTAACCAATGTACTGAGTGTCAAAGTTGTAACTTTATTCTCAATTTCCTTAAAAAAGGCGGTTTTTAAAAGTTATTTATGAAAATCACAAATAAAATTATAACTTTGACACTCTATATCTTGATTATTATTAACTTTTGGATTAAGGTAAAAAATTCTGCAGTTTTGCTGTGTCCCTATCTTAATGTGACAACCTGTAATTAAAACGCTTATTAAAGTTAATCAGTAGGCTGTTTGTAATTGTATTAACGGTCACTGACACGTCAGTGATTTAGTAGTTGTCTTAAGAGTGTTTAAAAGGGTGCTTGGTCTTGCATTTTTTATCTTTACCTTTACTTTTATTCCACGCGTTTCCTTGAAGGACAACTATCCACAACTGAGCTAGCCCAACAACATGACTTATATCGGGCAACAGATACAGAACAGGGACAGAATTCAGATTCGGATTCAGTACAAAATACTATAGAGTATATTGGTCGGGTCAAAAAATATGTTTTTTATTTTTCTTTAGCAATTTTTGTAAAAAAGTCTTTTTTGTGCGACGTCGTGATAAGGACCGCCATTTTGAGGGTTATGTTTGATCATTTCTGCAAAACACAAGACGGCATCAAAAACTATAGTTCAAGACGAAAATTTGAATAGCCGGAAAAGTATTTTTGTGACAAAAATTAAATAAGCAGATGTGGTGGCTGATTTGAAAAAGACTGCCCCATATACATTTTACTTACGACTTACACGATAAAATATTACTTTGAACAATTTGAGTTACGTAATGAGAATTATTACCGTACTAGTGAGGAAATGAGTTTCCATTACATTACTAGTGATGTAAAAGCTAAATAGTTCAAAATGAGTGGCACAATAAGGACCTATCGGGTAAGACGTAGATAAGTATTTTTGACAAATTGTGATTTGTGAACAACAGAATATAGCTTCAAATTTAAAAAAGTAATGATTCGTATTTAAACAGTCGTGGCCAAGTCGTAGGTAGTCGAGTTCCCAACTCGTGATTGTATGTCACTCATACCCACTAATAATGTAAATAATTATTATAAAACCCACAGTTTCTTTACGTACATATGTATATGTATACATATAATTTAAAAGTGTTTTAATTGTCAAACATAAAAAGCGTTTTTCTACATGTAACAATACACAGGCTATTATTGGAGTAAAATATTACATACCGAAATGAAAATCAATTTGTGTCGACATATTTACCTATGCATTATACATACTTTTTTTAGGTATCACTTGATTATAATTACACCGGCACACAAAAAAAAGTGGTCATTACTTTTGACCAGACCCATCTAGGGTTATGTATTTCGATGCGCTGAATCCGAATTTGAGGTCGGTTTAACCCGTATACCCGCAAAATTTTGAGTAGATTGCAAAAAAAACGCTAAAAGCCGCTAAAAATAGCAAAAAAAGTGCAGTTGTGCAAGCGAGAAATTTTTTTACGAACTAGATCAGGTATGTTTACTATGTACATATTTCGATGCGCTGAATTCGAATCTGAAGTTGATTAGCTCGTCAACCCTCCAAATTTAGAGTATATTGCAAAAAACCGCTGAAAATCGCTAAAAATCGTAAAAATTGAAGTCATGAAAATGAAAATGTATGTTTTTTGTGTATTTTGATGCGCTGAATCCAAATCACAAGTTGATTTAGCTGGTAGACCCTCTGGTAGCTGCGAATAACCGCTGAGAACTGCTAAAAAATCGTGAAAAATTGCAATTATGCAAACGAAAAAAAATTGTTAAACTAAATCAAGTATTTTTCGTATGTATTTTGATGCGCTGAATTCAAATCCGAAATCGGTTTGGCTCGTATACCCTCAAACTTTAAATAAAATACATAAGAAAAATACTTGATCTAGTTCGTAAAACAATTTCTCGCTTGCATAACTGCATTTTTATGCAATTTTTAGCGGTTTATTGCAATTTACTCAAAATTTTGAGGGTGTACGAGTTAAACCGTCCTCAAATTCGGATTCAACGCATCGAAATACATAACTATAGATGGGTCTGGTCAAAAGTAATGACCACTTTTTTTTGTGAGCCGGTGTTATTATAGTTCCTATAAATTAGGTATGTACAATACTTATACATAATTATATATAAGATTACAAAACTGTAATTTATAATTTCTCTAACAGATTATAAACAGAAATAAATGAGAAGTGGTTGTGTATGCCTCACAAATATTTATTTTATTGTCATTCTCTTCTTTACCGCTGTAAATCCATTAAAAATCCACGTTTATTTATGAATGAACTAACGCCACAATCTTAAAAATATGTGTCTGCTCACTGATATCGTTATCTGACTTTGAACTTCGTTCTCATTCAGATCGGACCGAGAAATTTAGGTTAATGGTAAGAGAATGATGATTTACGTCGAGCTGAAACTGTATATGAGATATCTATTCTAATATATAATTTAAATTGTCAAGTCTATTCAGTAATAAATAATTAATAATTTTTAAAGGTCAAATGGCTAATGTAGAATATGACATTCATAATGATAATAAGAGAATGATTCAGTGGTTAGGTCACAAAGTGAAATTACTAAGCAGATAGATAATATTTTCTTAATTCCATGTATGTACATGTCTAACATACCACTGTTGTTAACGGACATACATATGTACATATGTATGTGTTTTAAGCAAATGGTTCTGCTTACACGTTGATGTGACGAAATTGGTTCTTTCAAACTAATTAGGATGTTGGTGATAATTTTTCAATCTGAGTAAAATATCAGGCATTAATATTATTTATCTGTTCACGTTCTTTTTATTTAGTATTATGCTCTTATGATGATAACCACTTAAAATGCCTTTACCTAATAACATTAAAACATTTCAATTCACTAATTTGATGGTTGGTTCATGTATTATACTAATTAAGATAATGAAGACTGAAGGAAGAATAAGGACGTTCACCATAAAAATTGAAATACCGTCCCTTCAAATAAATTTTTAATTAGGGAAGGATATCATTTATATCTAACGAGCCATTAAAAAAAAATTCATCAAAGTTGGCCTAGTAAAAAAAGACGTATTTCTATCCTATCGTAAATTTATAACCTTATTTAATTGTCAAAGCTGTTGCATTATAATGACAGCCATTATTTATTTTACAATGGTTGGTACTCCTACCACTGACAGTTGTCAAATTAATTCACATTATAAAAATAAAGTTTTTTGCATTTGAAAACTAGAAGTTCATCTCCAAATGACCTTGAGGGTCTAGGATTAAATTCACTTTTATTTAGATTACTTTTGAAACGCCGTTTTGATAACTTTGATTTTAGTGAATCATTTCTTTTTTCTATTATTATCGCTTTCGAGACATCCAATCGTTCTGGGATATTTGAAACCTGCACCCGACAACAGTATCTCAGTAGATACTACGTATAATTTCCTCGAAGCGAATACTAATTGTAAGTATCATCGGAATGTTTCACGTTTTGTAAATAGAGAGACCTTGCATCTTAATGCTTCGTAGTAAATTATGCTATTTGGTACCTCCATATAAATTTCTGAGTGTAGTGTGTGTTTTCCGAAAACCAATGAATCAAACACATTTTTATGAATTAATTTTGCCATAATAACTTTTTTATCCGCAAGTAGGTACAAAGTTCACAGAACGGAGTTGTTTTCGGCGACCTTATGATTCACGAGTACATATTTAGGTGAATAGCGTCATAAGTTAATAATTTACTACCAGTTTTGAATTATTTTAGGTAGTATTTTTTTAGCGATATCAGGTTGGCAGTAAAGTAAAATTTTAACTTTTGTTTATATTTTTTGCATTATATGCTTGTAAAAATAGACTAGTTATAATCAACAAATTACGAATATTTTGTGATATTAACATAAACAAAAATAAATACAATCACTTCTTTCATTATTTTTACAGGCACTCTACATATGTAGTTCGAAAACGGACAATCGGGTTCTAGGAAGATATTGGAGGTCAGGGTAAAAGACAGGCTGAACAGGGCGACTAATTAAACAATGTTCTGGAGTTAGGCCTTTTCATTTGGATATGCTGACGAAGGAGTCAAGAGACTGGAATTCAAAATGCCCTCTATCTGAGTGATAACCATGTAAAAACTCCTGGATCTGAAGATGGTGATCTTGGAGTGATCTTGAGCGAACCTTGGGTAAATCATCCATGATTTGGGGGTGGGATATTAGTTTTCATCTAAAAAAACTACATATACAAGTACAGTATACTCTAACAGGGTATTTATAGTACACTTTCATGGTATTGGTCAACAGTTGTTTCTGACTGCTGCCAGTAGGGCTTCTAGACGACAGTGAAGAAGGCTAAGAAGAGAGAGAGAGAGAGAAAGCTGCTGATCTCTAAAGATGAGATATGTCAAATGGTGCTTAGAAGACGCCAGGTGTTTTTTAGGAAACGAATAGGACGAGTGCTTTAGCCTGACACCCATTCGGATGATACTGTCTTCTCGAAAATGTGTAAGACTGATCAGATTGTTGGTTTTGCTTAACGTTTTAGTTTTAGAAAACTTTTGGAAATCAAGTGGAAATGACTCTCTTTGCGCAAGCCTTATTAATACTTGGATGGAGTATGCAAGTTCCTCATGGATTCGGAATCTATTACATGATCACTTTGTCTTATTGAGTTAAAAATCGTAAGTAATATACCATCACCCATTTGACTCTAGAAAGAGAAGAAACACGTTGAAAAGGAAAATACTGATCTAATTCTATAAGTAATGTCTGAGTTCTGCCAATTTCTGGAAATTCTTCTGTAAAGAAGCTAGGTATTCTTTGACAAGATGACCTCTGGCCATTTGTCAGTCGATTGAGACAAAACTGAGTTTACAATCTGAATTGGAGATAGTCCACCAGACAAAGTGTCAGGAGGAATTGATTGAGGATGAAGATCAGATGACGAAATTGCATTTTTAAAACCTGATATAACATCTTAGCTACTAGAACGCCACTTACATAATTCAAAACAACCGGATTTGAGGACAGCCGAAACCTGCTGACATAATTCTATTGTTTCGCTCAGGGAATTTGACACCGATAATATGTCTCGACTGATCACATTTCGTCGTTTTACTTTAAAAGCCTCATATGTATGCAGGCTGAAAGAACCTGCCAGTATCTTATAGGTACTAGGTAGCTTTTAAATTAGCTCTTGTGTGATTATTAATTTAGGCTTTTCGTGTAACTAAATAAACTCCCTATTTTTCGCGAGCTTTACAGAAGTAATAATTGAAATTACATACATATTTGCAACGTCTTAAAAGCAAATTAGGTCTGCTGAAAAGACACATGTGACTCAAAAAATACTCATCTGAGGGCTTCAGAATTTATTTAAATTTAATAAATTTTAAGATATGGTGTAAAATCACATATCGCGTGATTCTCGAAAGTCACTCACCCCTATAAATTTGTTGTTTCAGAGATAAAATAATGAAATTTTAGAACTGGATATTAAACATAAATATGCATTTACTGACGTAGTCGGAAATTGTTATTCACTTCCGGTTTAACCAGGAATGGCCCAAACTTCCAAATATTAAATAGCATGTTATATTTCTTTTCACTTGTTTTGATTCTAAATGTTATTTTGAGCACAATATGTTATTTGTCACTTTTTGACACCATATCATTTATTTTTTGGTTTACAACTTTTGATTTAGAGTGCTTAGAGACTTAAAACATTTCAGTTTCAAGTCAAATAGTCCTAGAAAAATTGTTTTAAAGGCGTCTTTAAAGAAAGGGAAAAGTAAACATTCCAGATAAAATAGTCGAAGTTTCAGAAAACATTTTTTTCTGCCAATATCTCTTTGGCAGAAAAAAAACTCGGTTATGACAAGGCTCCACTTACTTGACAACTATGACCCTGGATATGAATTATTTGCTGTCACAGAACTTGAACTTAGACAATCTTTGGCGTTAGCCACAACTGAATATTATGAGCTTTCAAAGTTATCAACTTCCGAGCTATCGGCATCTACATACAGTAAGCAACGAAAATCATCATACACCCACTTTTTGAAGTTTGCTTAAATTCTGATAATATTTGTATTACAGCATTGATTTTTTGCTACTGACAGGATTATAGCTTGTGATATTCTGCGTCTAATAAGCCGAAGTTGAATGCGGTATGTCCATTGTGTGAAAAGTTATCGCTAAAAAAGTAAAATTTTAATGTTTTCAGAGAAACGTAAATAACTCCGAAAATAGTAAATCCCTTTCGAAGTTGTTGGACTCGTATTAATGGGAAATCTTCAGTGTATCTATTTGACTAACTGAGTCATTTTGAAAAAAAAATTTCCTAGACATGAAAAAAATCTAAAGTTGAACCAAAAATATCACGAAAATTCAAAATTCTACCATCCTTAGTATCGGTTTCGTAAAAATCACTGTTCCTGAAATTTTAATAAAACACAGAGAGATCTAGAGGGATATTAATCCTAAATTTTTGTTACAGTAATGTGTGGCGTACAGACCTTTTTTTTTGAATTTTTGGTTCAGCTTTAGATTTTTTTTCATGTCTAGGAAATTTTTTCTCAAAATGACTCAGGTTGTCAAATAGATACACTGAAGATTTCCCTTTAATACGAGTCCAACAACTTCGAAAGGGATTTACTATTTTCGGAGTTATTTACGTTTCTCTGAAAACATTGAAATTTTCCTTTTTTAGCGATATCTTTTCACACAATGGACATACCGCTTCAACTTCGGCTTATTAGACGCAGAATATCACAAGCTATAATCCTGTCAGTAGCAAATCAATGCTGTAATACAAAAAATATCAGAATTTAAGCAAATTTCAAAAAAGTGGGTGTGTGATGACTTTTGTTGCTTACTGTATGTAGGTCCAAAGTTCTATTTGTAACTCTATATCCCCGTAAAAGATCTACTATTTTTGGTTTAGTAAGTTCGGATGACTTAAAGGTATAAAAAAAATGAAAAACGTCTTAAATTAGACATTTAACAATTCTAGAAATTGAGAACTAGAAATCACGGAGAAATCATGGAGAATATCTCTACGTCTCGTATTACACCTAAGCTTCGCTGAAGAAGGGTATTCTCGCAGATAGCCTTCCCTGAGATGCTGCCAAATGCCGCCTTGATGCAGCCGTGTTGATGTTGATTGGGTCGTAGCGCTGATATAGTCGTTCGGACGTCGAAGTCTGATAACTCGCGTAGTTGTGAGTGATTTTGTGTCGAATTTTAATGCACCCCGTTTTCTGCCTGTTAAATGCCTGTTCGCAGCTGATTTGATAAACCTTTGCAGAATTATTTCTCGTAAAGTTTTGCACTAAATTTGCACGCTTAGTATTGCACTAAACCTATCCTGATTAGAATTAATATACTCGCGAATAATAAATTAAAACAAAACAATTAAACGTGGTATATTTGAGTTTATCGACAAAATAACATGTTTTTAAATGGAACACCATGTATATTATATGTTTTTATGAAATATATTGGAATTTGGAATAAAAACGGTTATGACAACTTTTTCTCTAGGAAGAAAAATACTCATTTCTCATTTCTCAGATCGTTTCAGGCCAACAAGAACACTCTTCAATATAGTCCTGACATTTATTTGATTCAGTTCTTTCCAAGAGTTGCATTTTTGACCACATCTACATTATCGTATCGTATTGAATAAATTATTGAATAAATTGTTCCTCATTAAAATGTTTGTTCAGAAAATTACTGATTTCTTAATAGTTGTGAGCAGTACTTCATCCTGTTGACAAATAACAAACTGTTTGCCTAGCTACAAGCCATTTCATACAGAAGCCATATGTTTAATGCACAAAATTCATATACTTAATTTAAACTGTATTGTCAACATATTATGGAAATTAAACGACGATTAACACATGTACGATACACACGATTAACAATAAATTATTGACATTTGTTTCCTAAGCAAACTAGACTAATTTCGGATTCTTTTCAAGTTTTATAGTAACTCCGTTATTTTTCAATCTAGCGATTTTTTTTATTACAAAAATGTGATGTTTGATTTGTTCTTCAACTATCCCATCTTAATCAGCGTTAAAAGATCTACTAATTTGCTAATTAAACAGATTTTGTATATCTAATAGTAAACAAGTTACCAGACGTGCTTTGTGCTTCATAAGAACGGTTTCGAAATGGACTGCTTCTTGGAGGTGAAATTATCTTCACCTGACTTTTTTAAGAACGAACAGCTTTATTTAAATAAACACTTAACGGCGCATCAGTACATAAATCAATGTTTTTTCTTTAATGTTTCACATTGTGTACGATAGAAAAATTGTATTTTAAATGTTTTAGAATGAAGTATAAAACTTAAAACTTTTTATTCTTTACTAAGAAAAATGTCACTGGCTTTGGGAATTTTCACCATAGTGAAATACGAACTTTTAAGTTTAAGAAAATGAAATAACCCCTAGTAGGACGTAATTAATATACTTAAAGTAGACATAAACATACTAAAGTGTTTTTTTTTTTATTTATGTTTTTAAATGTGTACTACTGTTTGCTCTTGTTTATAACTATATATTTTATATTTTACGTCATAGTATCCTAATGTTAGGTATTAATGATAATTATATACAGGATGATTGATCGAAACCATTCATTAAAAGTATTAGGGTTTGTAGAAACGACTGATTTTTGAAAATTTGGGATCAAGCTAATAGACCTATGACGAACTTGATGAAAATATTTTCAAGATGGCTGCACTCCTGGTTATACCCGAAATTGGCAACAACTTCCTTATTTTAAATCGAATGGTGCCTTTTTTATTCCACTTTTCGATTCCACGCCTTATTTTAGGTAGATTTTCATGATCCTTCTCTATACCTATCTTTTACCGTTTTAAAGTTATGGCCAGTTTTTTTTTGTTTGTTAGCACTATAACATTTGAAACTACCTGTAGCGGTCATTTTACAAAGTTAAGTATCACTATTTGCACTGTGCTTAATAGAATCCTAAAGCTACGCAACAATGCTTTTATTATTTCTCAATTATGTATAGGGTATCTAAAATAGAACTACCATTTAGCGCAACTTCAAATAATCCAAACTCTTTTTTTTTAATACAATGGTTTTTCAATTTGCAAAATAATCACCCGTTGTTTTTCAACCGTTTTTTTTATTAAACTTTATTTTGTTAGTACAAAAATGGTTTTAACTACAATTTGGCTATCTTCACACGAAACTACTACTTAAAAAATAACAAACAATAAATAAATTACTTTAAAAAAAGAACTTATTATGCGAAAAAATCAGTAATAGCAATGGAATGTCATTGCAAGTTGCACAAACCTTATATCTCTGTGTGACCTACTTCATTCTCCGTGCATTTTTTAGTTCAGCGGTTATGGAAGTGAATCAAAAACTTCGAAAACATACAATTTTTTGAATATCAAAATGTTTCGCTCAAAATCGGCATATAGGCGTAAAATATCATTAGGAACATAATTTCTTTGTGACATTTTTCGAAATATTAACAATTTAGGCGATTTTCTAAAGACTTTTTGGAAAATCACAAATATGACAGTTGCCAGATGTTAGATGTAACTTTGAATTGGTGCATTTTAAATTATTTTGGAAACGGAAGTGATTGTCACCAAAAAATTCTTATCTATAACTCTGATATTAAAAAGAATCCCATATGGATCTAACTTTATGGTGGACACTGTATATATGCACAATACCATACATAGACACCTATGTGTGGTATTTTTATAAGAACAAATAAAGCGTAACTAACTAACAAACTATTGTATGAACGAACTTATAAAAGTTCAGCGAACGAACGTGTTGCCCTGAAGGCATTCGAAGGTATAATGAATGCGCACTCTTACCAAGGTATGCTCTTCATACCACATACTTAGGCTGTACTTAATTGGTAGACAATAACACGTGACCTAATGCTCTTAGTCTATTGGACTCAATAATTTAACACTTCTTAACGTTGAAAGCAATTTTCAACATTATCAATGATGCGCATGTAATTTGGATCAGGCTGTACATAAAAGTAGACATGTACATAAAATTAGACCTGCATATTTCAATTAACACGGAAATAGTATGGAATTCCAACAAGTCCGCTGCCCCTTATTCGTACAGGGATGATTTTCTTCGTACGCTCCGGTCACCGCCGTCTATCGAATCCGCTGGGCAAGGCCATCGACTCTCCGCGGCCGCGGACGCCCGTGGACAGAGAAGAAAGGGCACCACGCATTCCTCGGCGTGCGTACGTTTCGGTCGGGCAAGAAAAACTTCCGTCGTAAATTGTAACCAGCACGTTGTTTGAGCTTCTCGTTCTTATTTTAGTGCTCACCGACATCAATAACAATTGGCCGTCGCGTTGCCGCGGCCCACCCAAATGCCCAACACTCATTATATTTGCAGCTCCAGACCACGCAATCGAACTCGGCTCTCTCGGATCTTCACGGTCTCTCTCGTATGCGCGAAGTCAATTTTTCTCAGTGGTGCGTTGCAGCAGCCCCCCGGGGCCAGTTGATCGCTCGAAAAATTTGCGCTGCCATTAAAACCACGTAATTTTACTGCTCGTTGGATTTTTAATGGTTATATTTTGAAAAATGACGGATGCGCCGGTTGGACAACCAAATGAATATGTCGTAGTTACGTCCTCAAAGATGTCTTTTCATAAAAAGCCTAGGCATTTCATGAAATGAATCGGCATTTAGTGTAAAAGGTTCGATTAAACACATATTTGCCTTGCATTTTCAGGAAAAGCCTAAACATTTACGTCATTTAATGTAAAGGATAGTTCAACACGAACTGCCGGTTTTAATCAGTTGTAACTTGACGAAGACGTAAATTAACATTATCTTGTGAAATTATTTAAGCAGCAACCAAAAAGTTGAAATAAAAAGCATAAATAAAAATAACCTAACCTTGAAAACATATATTCCAAAATATCTTCCTTATTTTTCTAACGTTTTTAAAGGGGTTCTCTATATTCTTAAAAAAGTTTCACCAATAAATACTTTTTTGTTCACTTAATTTCATTGCAATTTAGTTAATCTGTTATTGAACAAACCAAAGTGTCCCGTCTATATTAAAATCCTTGCAAAAAAAAACGCTGCCAGTGGAATCACTACTTCCACATCCAGTTTTTCCTTATTCACTGATAATTAGACTAAATAGCCAAAATCATAAGGTTATATTCTTAAAAATGCGATATTTCAATGCCCTAAATGAATTATAAAACGACACGTCATATGAATCTATAATTCACTTTAAGAAACAAGAAAACAGCTGCATCCTCTCTTTCAACAACAAAAGCACCATCAGCCAGATGAACATAAATTCAATGTTTGATTGGCTATACATACTTTTTCACAATGTTTTAATATTTTCTTCTTAAACGGCTCAAGACGAATTCAGCGATATTTAATCGTAGTTTTAGGTATTCTTAGCACTTTTACGTAAAAGAGGGCAAATAACAGGTACCGAGAAATTTATATTTAATTAAAAATTAATTTAATTCGACTGAAAAATATGCAGGACGTTACGGAAAAATTTTAAAATCATATTTCAGCATTTGGATTCCTTTTAAATAAGCTAATAAAAATAAATCGACTTATCGTATTCTACCTGAATACATTTAATAATAATAAACACAAAACTATTTGCAGTACTGCAAAACCACATTATACCGTTAAGTGCGCTTAACGGGAGAGGACCAACTAAATGGCCAGCCCGTTTTCCAGATTTATCCCCTCTGGCTTACTTTCTGTGGTATTATATATATTTATACAAATAGTCTGGTGATATTTTTAGTGATAGGAAAATATAATTTTTAGTCGAAACTGAGCAATTTGTGTTGAATAATTATATAAATAGAAATAACCCTATAGTGTATATAAAATATGTTTTATTTATTATCTCATAAATATTTATTATTCAAACAGAAACATTATAATCTAACGTTCCACAGAAGGTCTCCGGTTTTGTAGCTATTTTTTGTGTTAATTGAATAAAACTACTGTATGGTGTATAGAATATTTGAGTATAGTTTTTGCAAATTTCAAAAATCCCCAGTAATGGTTGAGCATAAATAATTTCTTGAGAAGAGGTGGGAATTATAACTCGAACACACTGAACATGCAAAATCAGTCAATTTGTGCTTAACACTGATTTCTAATAAAATTTATAGTTCCATGAAAATTACTAATTAGAGCGTCTGATCGATTTCTGCACTTCTTCTGGAATGGAAAAAACAAGTTCTTCCTTTACTCCTGAAGAAACATTCTTCAGTACAAGAATATTTCCTTGTATTGAAGAATATAATATTGTAATAAAAATAAAAATGTAACATATCAGTCCATCTATAGAAAATTAATCTACAATAGACAACACAGTTCATGCTTAAGGTAATTCAAATTACAACAAAAAATACGAGTAAGCTGTGCCACTAAGGCTTTTGGTATTAGGAAATCAAAATAATTCACTTACTTTGTGTTTGCCTCGGGTATGATGTCGTCCACTACAACATAAATCATAGCACCTGCTGCAAAGGCAAGGGCGTATGGTAGTGCGGGTTCTGCTAGACCGACAGCCACGGCTCCTAGCACGCCGAAAATAGGCTCAACCATTCCACTCAGTTGGCCATACCTGCAATAGAAAAAAAATATCTTTAGACTATCAATCTCAAAAAATATAATTTCTTAATTATCTTATTTTTTGTGAGAGTTGGACTTTTTCTAATATACCGGGTGTCCCACAGTGACGTTAACAGTCGATATATCCGTTATTTGAAAAGATACGAACGTGAACAAAAAAGAATCGGTATGAAAAACTACCGTCATAAATATATATATATTTGGTTATAAAGGGTGTCCCATAATTCAAGCACGATTTGATTTTGTCGCCATTTGTGCGGTAGTGTTGGCAACCAAAAAAAAACAGTTTGACAGCTGACAGTTTAGGGTTAGTACAAATGGAGCATACACGAAAGAACAACGAGTTTTCATTGTCGATCGATATTTCAAAAATAATGAAAGTTTGGCTGCTACAGGCAAATTTCGTACAAAATATGGTCGGAATATTAATTTAACTTCGTCAACTGTGAAGAGAGTAATTGAAAAATTCAGGGAGACTGGATCAATTGGGGACGCTAATTGGACACTGGCCGTCCAATAACAAGCCGTTCAAATGATAATGAAGCAGTGCGTGAGAGTGTTGGTGAAAGTTCAGCAACATCGATTCGGCGTCGTGGACAAATATTGCAAATTTCAAGAAGCTCTCTACAGCGTATACTCACTAAAGATCTGCGTCGCCTTGCTTACAAAGTTCAATTGACACAAGAACTGTAGCCTAATTACCATGCACAGAGTCATTGAATGGATTATTGAACAAGTGAATGCTGATTTTTCGAGCAAAATCATCCTAAGCGATAATGTTCATTTTCACCTTGATGGATTCGTTAATCGTCAAAATTGCCGCATTTGGAGTTCAGAGAACCCACATGCGATTGTCGAAAAACAAATGCATTCACAACGTGCCACTGTTTGGTGCGGATTTTGAGTTGGAGGCGTCATTGGACCATTCTTCTTCGAAAATAAGGCTGGTCAAGCAGTTACTGTTACTGGTGCTCGATATCGCAACATGATAACCAGTTCTTTCTGACTAAATTGGATGATATTGATGTGGACGACATGTGGTTTCAACACGACGGTGCGATATGCCATACAGCCCGTGAAATAATTCAATTACCGCATGATATATTTCCTGGCTGTGTATTCTCTCGTTTCGTACATCATGTGACTTAACACCATTGGATTTCTTTCTATGGGGTTATTTGAAGTCAAAGGTCTATGTCAACAAGAACATATATTATACAATGAACCACTCGTTCATTGAATAAGGGTATTCAACGCTGCATCATTTATACAAAATGGTCATGGTTTCGACAAAAGACTGCGTATGTGCCAGTAAAGCCGTGGAGGCCATTTGCCCGATGTGCTATTCCATACTTAACCCTATGCTATGTACGTCATGTTTCAATAAAAAAATACAATTGACAAAAAACTGTGTTTTCTTCAATTTCTTTATTTAATTCAAATATTGCGTAAATTTTGGGACACCCTTTACAACCCTTAAAAAACTTAAAAATCCACCATAAACTATTTTCATATATCACATTTTTTAACTAACAATAAGAGTCTAAATGCACTCCCAACTTTATTATTACTACAGTGATATGAAATACTTGCGACTTAAATGTCTTTTAGTCAATATACATGTATGTTATACCAGATGTCCGAAAAATCTGAAAACGGTCGAATAAATTGAGAAAGACACTAAATGAAAACTCATGTGATCAATATTTAAAAAAAAGATATTCAGTGATATAAAAGTTGTACCCCCTCCCCAAATGGGAACCTCCATTTTTGATTACAGATTTGGATTCACCAGAAAATATTACTTGGGTTTGACCTACAATGAATATAATTGTTTTCATAGATGGTGATACAATCTATAAAAATCGGAGAAAGGGACGAACGTCTGGAACTGACCGAATATCTTGATAAAGACATTTTGAATCGGAAAATCGTCGATATTAAAAAAAGTTATCAAACGATATCAAAATTAGTCCCTCTCCCTCTACATTCTATGAGTGGGTTGGGTGTTAGTTTAAATCTAAAATAAAAACCCTCATTTTTATTGCACGTTTGATTTCTCCATAAAACAATTCATTGTTTGACCTAGGATTAACGTCAATTTCAATTATATATATCTCACGTATTGAACATGTTTATTTGTAATTTCTGTAAGCTTTTTGAATTTTTACTACGCCCACTCACACTTTCATGTAAATAATGTACTAGATAGTAATAGGCACGACTTTATGAGCGGTAGGTTCACAACAACAGAAATATCCTTGTATGTTTATATCTGACACTCTAGATAATCAAGGCAAAGTAGACAGATATGTAGATTTTTCTAAGGCCTTCAACGAACTAGTCCATTCAATTCTAATAAATCGTCGACAACAATATGGCATGGTACCTACCTGATTCTATAAACCTTGTAAACCTTCAGTCATATCTTTAAAATAAAAATACGTCACATGTCATGCATATACATCACGAAATATGAAGGTGTTATCTGGTGTACTTCAAGGCTCGATCTTTGGACCTCTTTTATTTAATATATTTCTGAATGATATGCATGTTATTGACCCCCACAACCATCCACCCTTTTAAGCTGAAAATTTATATTTATAGATTCTATTATGTTGTACATGTGTCTCAAATTTGAAGTGCATGTGTTGCATTGTTTGCGAGTTACCAATAGTCAAGGAAAAAGTGTAATACCCAGAATGAATGAAAGAGAAAAGTGGGCGGGAAAACCCATGCACTTAGGCCGCTTGACGGGCCCATTGTGCACCCACATTCCATGAGTATTCACCCAGTTATGCCGACCTCTCTTGAAAAGGCGCATATTTTCCTGGGGTGAATACTCTTAACATCCCCTGGGTTCAGAACACAGCTCCCAAAGTGCCGTTCTCTGACCCTTGCAATTGCAGGGCATTCTGTGAGGATGTGAGATGCAGTCTCCTCATCCTCCATGCACCACATTCAGGATCATCTATGACCCTTATCATGTGGAGGTGCCTTTTAAGGTGACAGTGGCCTGTAAGGAGTCCTGTCACCGTTCTAATGTCTCTTCGGTTCATACCTAGGAGACTTTGAGTTAATTGAACGAAGGCTCAATAATATGGGTCTTCGCCTGCCTCATACCCGGGGCTTCTTGCCATGACTTTTCGAACTCCTTATTTAAGAGCTCTTTCATGGTTGAAACCCCCATTGAATAGGGGACCTATGGTTCAGGTCCTATGGGGTACCCTATTGATCTGGCCAGTCTGTCGGCCTCCTCATTTCCCGGGACACCTGAGTGTCCCGGTATCCATGTATCACTCTATTGCAACTGGCCAGATCATTTAGAATCTTTTTTACAGTCAAGGACGAGTCGCGATTTGACCTTGCTGGATTCAATAGCCATCAAGGCCGCTTGACTGTACGTGCATATTTGAATCGTTCTCCTTTTTGGAGCCGTTTTTAGGATTCCCATCCCGCATGCTAGGATAGCATATATTTCCGCCTGGAAAACGCTAGCATATGACCTGAGGGCAAAAGATAATTTTGTCCTCGTGGTTTTGCCATATACTCCCGCTCCGGCCTTATCGCCAATTTTGGAGCCGTCTGTAAACCAGATGATTCCATTTTGGCATATACTATTATTTATATTATCCCAGTCATCCCTACTAGGGATATGGATCCCTAGTTTTGGACTGGGACAAATGGTAGGTTCCACACTGTCCTGTAACATAAGTTGTACTGGACAGTTTTTGGTAGCCTTGTTCCATATTGTGGCGTGGCCAGTGGTTTGTTCCTCGCCTATCCAATGGCCAAGTCCGGTCAGTCTGTAAGCCGACCTCATGGCCTCATGTTCAATCACCAAGTGCAAAGGAGGTAGCCCCGTGAGGACCTCTATGGCCCTACTTGGGGCTGTCCTCATTGCACTAGTGATGCCTAGACAGGCTAGTCTTTGAACTTTATCAAGTTGCTTTCTAGCCTTATCCGTTCTTGTTCCTGGTCACCAAACGATGGCAGCATAGGTAATAACGGGGCGAACTATGGCCGTGTACATCCAGTGAAGGATTCTCGGCCTTAGTCCCCACGTACACCCGAAGGCTCTCCTACACACCCATATGGCTGAGGTAGCCTTCTTGGTGCGATTTGCTATATGCTCGTTCCAGTTCAACTTGGAGTCTATTGTGACTCCAAGGTACTTAGATGAGCTTTTGTATGGGATGACCTTTTTTCTCGCCAGGGTAATCTCTGGCAGAGGCCCCAACTTACGCTTCCTGGTGAAAGTAACCAGGTCAGCCTTTTCGGGGTTAACTCTTAACCCCTCTTCCAGACACCACCTTTCGACCTCTTGGATGGCCTCTGCCAGATGCCCCCCAAGAACATCGATTTTTTGGTCCTGTAATAAAATTACGAGATCGTCCGCATAAGCTTGGGCATAGAAGCCCGACTGGTTCAACATTTGCAGGAGGCTGTCCACTACGAGGCACCACCGAAGAGGTGATGAGTACACCCCCTGGGGACAACCTCGCGATACAACCGCCTCCGCTGTATCACCAGCCAGTCTTGCAATGACCTTGCGCTGGGAGATCATCGATCCGACCCACCGTACTATTGATTGCTCGGCTCCCCGCCCCCCCCCAGCGCCCGGAACATTGATTTGAAGGAGGTATTGTCAAAGACTCCTATCGTCGTGCGCGGTGCGGCGTTAGCCCGGCTGGGGGGTGTGTCCGCGCCGACGCTTAGTTGTTTTGGTTGATGTGCGTCCCTTGCCACGTGGGGACGCATGAGGGAACGCTACACGGTTGTAAAATAGTGTGCAGCGTCGTTGTGCCTCCTGAGTGGCGAATTTGGGAAGTTCTCCCACATCGAGAGTTCCGGTGCGGAACTCTACGACGTGGGAAAGAAATTAAACCACTTACTTTGTTGATGCGGGCTCCCAAACGTACCACATCAGTGTTGTTCAGGTCCCACTAGGGAGACGAGCGGAGAGGACTTGACCCGGGACGGTCACGAGCGCAAAGAGAGCGAGCAGCGCGGCGCTTTGCTTTTTGTTCCCTACGGAGCTGCGCGCGCCGCTCGTTTGTCGACGGAAGCGTTCGGGTCAAGTCGTTCTCGCGTGAGAAGAGACACTCTCCGGTGACACTTCCCCGCTTGGAGACACTGACTGGGGTAGGTTTGGGAAGTCCCTTTTTATTGCTACTTCCTCCAAAATTGTTTTTTTTTTTCAAAATACAAGATATATGCAAAAATACAAAAATAACAATTGCCTGAAAAAGAGAATGCAGTTGGGAAAGAAATAACAATAGAGGGACGTCTTCTACGCTGGACCTGGGCAGCTCCTCGGTGGCTGGCCCTGGTCGGCGTGGTGGCTCGCGACGTCCGAGTCGTCGTCGGCTGCGGCTCGGAGGGGCAGGCGGCGACGTGGGCGTCGGGTGTCCGTGTCCGTGGCTAACGGCTGGTATTCTTGATGGTGGTCGGCGACGTCCGGCCTCCGTGGGCTGCGGCTCGTGCGGCAAGCGGGCGGTGTCGGCGTCGGCATCAGGTGGTCATGTCTGGTGGACAGGGCTCCGTAATTCGTCAGGAGCGGCCACGGGTGGTCCGTCGGCGGTCCTGGACGTGTCCTCGGGGTTGTCCGGCGCTGATACGAGTGGACGGCGGCGTTCCCTTCTGTCGTGGTGGTGGCTGGATCCGGGCGTCTGGCCGGGTCCTGATCTGGTCCTGGATCCGGAGGCGCGCAGGTCGGATCCTGACGTAGTTGGTTGGCGCAGCTCCTTCGTAGGGTGCGTCGGCCGGATGTGGTGGTATCGTCGTTCCGGGCGCGTCGGTCCTACGTTGTGGATCCGGGCGCGGTTCGTTGGAACGGCCGATGTAGCCGGTGACGGGGCGTCGGTCCAGGCGCTGTGGCCTGGAGCGAGTATGGGGCCATATCGTCGGGCGGAGCGCGGCGGTCCGGCGTGTGGCTGGAACGGCGGCTGGCCTCGGCGCAGGCGGATTGGGGCGCGGTCGATCCAAACGCGTACGCTGGAACAGTCGGCGTCGCGGTCCAAGCGCGGTCGATCCAGGCTCGGTCGCTGGAGCGAACGGCGTAATGGATCCTGGCGCGACGGTCCAGGAGCGATTTAGGCTGGAGCGATCCGGTGGCGGGGTCGGTCCGGGCGTGACGTCGTGGGTTCGGGCGTGGTTGCTCCGGGCGCGGATGGTCAGGCTCGGTGGCTGAAGCTCTCGGCGTGGCCGGAGCGCCTCGTTGGTGTGATGTTTTTTTTTGTGGGTCCAGGTACCGGCGCTTGAGCGGTCGGCGTAACAGGAGCGGTCCGGCGGCGGCGTCATCTTAACCGTGACGATCTGGGCGTGGTCGATCCGGGCACGGTCGGTCCGAGCGCGTGGGCTGAAGCGAGCGGCGTGGCGGAAGCGACCGACGTCGTGGGTCCGGGCGCATATGGTCCTGGTGCGGACGCTGTGGCTGTTGGCGTCGTATTACCTGGTGTGGTCGTGGTCAGTTGGAGCTGTCGGCGTAATGGTCTGGCGTGGCTGGTAGAAGTGCGGCGGCAGGAGCGGTCGGCGTCGTGGCTCCGGGCATGACGGTCCGGAGTATCGGTCCAGGCGCGGTCGGTCCAGGTTTGATGACTGGAACGAGCGGCAAGGCGGGAGCGATCCGGTAGCATCGTCGTGGCTCCGGGCGCGACGTTCCGGGCGCGGACGCTGGCACGGGCACGGGACGGCCCACCCTCCTGGTCGGCAGCTTGTGTCCGAGCAGAAGCAGGTTGGGTGACGTTCCGGCGGCGGCGTCTCGCGGGTCTCGGAGCGAAAGAGGGGCCCTGCAGTAGATGCTGGTGCCCTTGCTTGGCTGTAGGTTACCTTATTGCATAGGGTTTCCTTCTCCAGGATTCGTTGCTCGACTGCGTGCGCTGCTGGCGAGATCTCCTTCTTTCAGAGGCGGTTGTCCTCGACGACGTCCTCTCGATGCTCCTTCTCCGTGGTGCGGGGCTCGTCCTGAGCCACCTGGAGTAGGCGAGCTTGTCCCTCACGCAGCCAGGTTCCTAAAGTTGTTCGTGCGCGAACAACCTCGAACAGCGGTCGGTGCTCGAGGGCCTGGGTGGTTGGGCGCTGTTCGTCCACATCGAGGGCGTTGTCGTCGACGTTGTTGGTTACCTCTGTTCAGGGTGGACTTCGCTGATCCGCATACGGTGGTCCTCCGGTTCACGGTGTCGTCCAGCTGGAACAGCACGGCCGCCATACCTGGGCGGCAAGCGTCGGTTGAGAGGCGGCAGGCCCTGTGTGGGTCCGGTCGGCTTCGGCGGAGCGGTACCGCTAGGGCTGCTGTACTGTGGCCTCGACGACTGCTGTGCTGTGGCTGTCCAGGTGAATTTATTCCGGTCCTTTGAGAGATCCGTAGGTGGTGCGGCGATCTCGGTGAAGCGGGGGTGTAAGTATGGTTGCCTAGCCAGGGTGAGGTGACCACGTGGTTACGGCTCGGGAGGGCAGATGGCGACGTGGGCGCGTCGTCCAATACAGTTGAAAGCGTGGCTGTATGTGTGTTTGCCTAGCCAGGTTACGGTGACCACGCGGTTACGCTGCTACTTACTGTTTGTTGTAAGTAGGCCCGTCGGCCATTACAGTTGGAAGCGGGGTTGCCGAGCCATGTTGCGGCGACCACGTGGTTATTCTGCTACTTACTGGTTTTTGTTCGTGGGTCCGTCGTCCATTACAGTTGGAAGTCGAGCCCCACGTGTTGGTTGCTGAGCCAGATTGCGGTGACCACGTGGTTGTGTTCATGGTGTTTATTGTTTGTTGTGCGTGGGTCCGTCGTCCATTACAGTTGGATGCGGTGCCCCACAGGTTGGGCGCCATATCGTCGTGCGCGGTGGTCCGGCGTGGGTCCGGCTATGGGTGTGTCCGCGCCGACGCTTAGTTGTTTTGGTTGATGTGCGTCCCTTGCCACGTGGGGACGCATGAGGGAACGCTACACGGTTGTAAAATAGTGTGCAGCGTCGTTGTGCCTCCTGAGTGGCGAATTTGGGAAGTTCTCCCACATCGAGAGTTCCGGTGCGGAACTCTACGACGTGGGAAAGAAATTAAACCACTTACTTTGTTGATGCGGGCTCCCAAACGTACCACATCAGTGTTGTTCAGGTCCCACTAGGGAGACGAGCGGAGAGGACTTGACCCGGGACGGTCACGAGCGCAAAGAGAGCGAGCAGCGCGGCGCTTTGCTTTTTGTTCCCTACGGAGCTGCGCGCGCCGCTCGTTTGTCGACGGAAGCGTTCGGGTCAAGTCGTTCTCGCGTGAGAAGAGACACTCTCCGGTGACACTCCCTCGATATCAATAAACACACCCAGGGCGGATTGCTTTCGATGCAGCACCCCATCTATCCTGTTTACGAGGTGATGGAGAGCCGCATTTTCCGGCCTGGTAGGCATATTGAAGGGCGTGCAACGGTTGTTGCACCAGAATCCCTTCTCTGAGGTAACGGTCCACCAGCCTTTCTAGCGCCTTCAAGAGGAAACTATTAAGGCTTATGGGCCGAAACGATTTTGCTTGGGTGTAATACCCAGATTTAACCCTCGACCGATTAAGCTCAAAATCTAATCAGTTTCAGATCTCATCATGGTACATAATGTTCCAAATGTGAAGTTCATATCTCAACGCGTTCTCGAGTTATCGTGTATATCTATTGGTCCATTGCTGTCCTCCACCCCATTAATTATCTGTCAATACAGTTATCGTGTATACAAAACGTTTCAGAACATTTTAGGCCTATTCAAATAATAACAATTAAACATTTTAACTTCCACTATACGACGTGGATGTGGAAGTAAAATTAGATAAAAATGTCCTGGTTTTCGAAACATGGTCACTTTGTAAAATTGATGAAAAATCGCTTCCCAAAGTCAATATTTTTGTGCCACGGCTTCTAACGAATGCCAATTTTTTATTTTTTTGTTATTTCTTCAGCTAAATAACAGGCCATTTGAATAAACTATAACATTTTACAACATTGAGGGTACTTACAAAAAAAATGAAATTCATTTTTAAAGTTTCGATCATTATCATTCGATCGTTTGACTATTCACCCTTAATCAAAAACGTATTGAAGATTCCAAAATGGTGATAAAAGTAGTATCTTCAATTGTCAAAAAAAAAAGATAATGCTATTCAACAACAGTAAGTCACCAATTTCGAGCTAATTTTTCTGTGTGAATCTTGATTTTTTTTTTTTTTGTATGAAAACAATGTGAAGGTATTAAAAAATAAAATAATTAACTATTACAGGTAAAATGCTAAAAAGCTTTGAATAGCTGAGGCAGAGCGTAGCAAAAGGCTCCTCTTTTGCTACGTAATGTAACACTTTCGTCACATTTTCAGTCAGGACCTAGCCTAAAACCTCATTTCGGCTTGACATTGCTTATAACATCCTGTATATATCAGCAACTTCTAGGCTACCCATGAAATTATTTCTGAAGCTTAGAAAGTTGTCAATATGGGCAAAACCTACTTTGATAATATTTGTAAATAATATTTGTTAAACTAAAATGGTGGGTTACTAATTTTGTTTTTTACAGTTAACAGTAAAACCGGAAGAGCTATTTCATTCCATTAAAAAAGGCCTGATACATCATCTCAATAACACCCGACATAACTTACAAGGAATAGCATTGAGTAAGAAATACCCACTACCGTTCAAAGTTCATTCTACCTGTCGTCATGGTCTCCATTTCCACGAAATAAAGTAATGAGACTGGTAATGAGTTTCTATTTTGTTTCTCATTACCTATTGCCCCTATTGTAATTAATGCAATTTATCTAAATAAATCGTATTTAGTGCTAGATTCATTTTTCGAGGTCGAAATGCCTAATTATTCGGGAAGTGCAGTGGACTATGTCGAGCATTTGTTAGAGGCCTTGAATGCAAATAGTCGTTGTTCCTGTACTCCTGGGTAGAGATGCAATATTAAAAGCCCATAACCATTTGAAAAGATTTAATTAAATATCTAGTTGGTACACACATATAATTATTTGTTGTAAGTTGTGTCTCTTTTTATATTAACATTTACAGTACAGGATTTACAGTAGTGAAGTAGTAGTAGTGTAATATTACATATTAGTAACATTAGAAGTGGCCACACTTTATTGAGAAGTATTTTAATTATGCAGCAGTATCTACCTCTCTCGTGTATATTTATTAAACCTGTAAACCTGTAAAGGAGTATACGTTGTGTGGCTATTAAATAACCTAACTGATGCTGCTACCAGCGCTCTGCGAGCATGTCGTGACAAGTTTGAACAGAACTGTGTCTGGTGATACTTTCCCCACCCTGAGCTCGCTGAACAAGCCAGTGGGTCGCTCAGTTTGACTGTAACAGTCGTTTGAATTAGTAGAAGTGTTCAAATGGGGCAGCGGGTTAATCTCAAGTTTCTTGTTAAACTGGGGAGAACTTTGAAAACGTCAAAAATGGACGAAAACATTGAAAAAATTGGTAAATCAATCCGAAAATCGTCGTGTAAGCATCCGAGTGCTTGCTATTTCATAACAGGAAGCGACAAAAAATGTGTTCGCCAGATTTTGCATGAATCGTTCAACATGCGCAAAGTTTCCGCAAAAATGGTGCAAAAACTCCTCACTCCAGAGCAAAAGGAATCAAGAATGAACATTTGCGCTGACATTCTAAACAATATTGACACTGATCTAGGCTTGTTAGACATGGTGACACTTCTTCTGAATCAGCTGACAGAAGCGGACTTCCAGCACTGTTTTTAACAATGGAAGTCGTATGGAGCCGTGTAAAGATCGTCAAGGGGAGTACATTGAAGGCGAAAAAGTTGCTACTGTAATAATTGGTAACGAATAAAAAGTGTTATGAAGCAGTTCGGTTATTTAATAGCCAATCTCGTAAATATTATTGGCATATCTACAGGGTGTTCCACCTAAGGCGGATTCATCCATAACTGTTATTAGAAATTTAACAAAAAAGTGCTTTGGGTGGTAGTTGTCTGGAATAATTGTGCATATGAGGAAAATATTTTGAATTATACAGGGTGCTCCGTTTATTCTGCACGCCACCTAACTTTGTTATTTTAAATGGAATACCCTGTACATTTTTTACATTTTTTTGATTCCCCGTTTAATTCTAGGTCGACTTTGTTAAGGGTTGCCTATACCTATCTCTTATAGTTTTTGAGATATTCAACTGTCTTTGAAAAAAATGACGATTTCAGCTCTTTCAATGAGGCCCAATAGCATTTAAACCATAAAAGATAGAAACCTGCGGTTTGAACGATTATATTTAGCCCAAATTACCCTATCTTTTTCACTATGGGCAAAATGGATACGTTATTCAGAGCCGGAAATATCGGACCCTACATTTGACAATTTTCAAACGTGAATACTATTTTTTTTCAAATGGCATGACCCATATTAAATAGCGCCGTTGGATACGAAATTAAATTCCATTTCTACTGATATCGGGTTATCAATACTTATCTCCAACAGTTTTCCAAGAATATTCGATTCTTTCTAAAGTTTGCAAAAAATCCAATGTCTACAGCGTCACGTAGGCGTTGCAAAATCACTTTTCCCTCACATTTTGTGAGGCTTGGGACTGGCAGTAAGAATACTTACTGGCATGTTTAAAAAGTGGTTTAGCAAACAAAAATAAACCACTAACAACAAGTAATAGAACGCAAATGGAACGAAACTCCACAATCAAGAAAAAACGACATAAACTTAGCCTACTGAATGACAACAACTGCTCAAAATGATGTTTAAAAAGTGGTTTATCAAACAAAACTAAACCACTAACAACAACTAAAATAGAACACAAGTGAAACGAAAATCAAACAAAGACAAGACGATCAAGAAAAGACTACATAAACTTAGCCTGTTGATTTACAACGACTGCTCAATTCTCCGTTTTGGTTAATACACATGTGGATTCGTTTTTGAAAAGAATGTCCGGATAGCGTTGTGCATAAACTCTTGATGCCAATAACGGATTTCGTTGGCAAGCACCAAGAACAAAAACCATATCAACCATTTCTTCCCGCGTCAGCGACATTGATACACAAATATTATGATACACTTTAACACGTTTTCACAGTAAAATAACTAGTCAAAGCTAGTCAACTCTAAAGTGACGTTTAGTTTGGCAATTGCAACGCCTACGTGACGCTGTAGACATCCGATTTTTGCAAACTTTAGAAAGAATAAAATATTCTTGGAAAACTGTTGGAGATAAGTATTGATGATATCAGTAGAAAGGACATTTAATTTCGCATCCAACGGCACTATTTAATATGGGTCATGCCATTTGAAAAAAAATTGTATTCTCGTTTTAAAATTGTCAAATGTAGGGTCCGATATTTCCGGCTCTGAATAACGTATCCATTTTGCCCATAGTGAAAAAGATAGGGTAATTTGTGCTAAATCTAATCGTCCAAACCGCAGGTTTCTATCTTTTATGGTTTAAATGCTATTTGGACCTCATTCAAAGAGCTGAAATCGTCATTTTTTTCAAAGACAGTTGAATATCTCAAAAACTATAAGAGATAGGTATAGGGAACCCTTAACAAAGTCGACCTAGAATTAAACGGGGAATAAAAAAATGTAAAAATATACAGGGTGTTCCATTTAAAATAACAAAGTTGGGTGGCGTGCAGAATAAACGGAGCACCCTATATTATTGAAAATATTTTCCTCATATGCACAATTATTCCAGACAACTACCACCCAAAGCACTATTTTGTTAAATTTCTAATAACAGAGATATGGATGAATCGGCCTTAGGTGGAACACCCTGTATATGACAGACTTAATGAATTTGACATAACACGGTGAAGAGTATAATGTAAGTGGGATAATTATTATTAAACAAAATATTGTCAAAATAACTATAAAATGTTCTGAAATGTCGAGAGTTTAAGTTTAGTTTTTTAGTGAAAAAAAAATTGAGTTTTTTCAGTTTTTTGCTTATAGAAGAAAAGCTATTGAAGCTATCACATGGCATCCAATAGGAAAGTTGTAGGGAATTCAAAAACCTTTAAAATGAAAAGACAATCAAGTCAATCGGTACATTTTTCGCTGAGCAAACTCGGAAAAAAAGCAAAAAATGCGTTTCTTAATAAATTCTTAATAAATTCGTAATTCGAGTATTTTTGCATTAGAAGAGTCAATCTTGTGGGAAAATGTAGGTAATATCACGAAGAATGAGTGTGCAAAAACTGGATTATGTCCGATGAATCGTTTTTGCACAATAGTCGAATAAACTTTTTTACATCGTATTTTGAATATTCCATAACACGTCGAGCGATAGATTAAATAACATTTTCTCGACGGATTCGGAAACTACAGAGTGTAAACTACAATTCGTCCATTTACTTTGTTTCATTTAGATGCCATTAAATTGGTGTAAAACGCCTCTGAACACTGCGCGAAATTTGCTGGTCGCTACCGCCGCTTCCCCTCGCTCCCCCGCCACCTATACCTCGCTCGGCTGTCAGCGCGCCGCCGAACATTTTGCGCGGTGTTCAGAGGCGTTTTACATCAATTGTGCAAAAACTATTCATCGGATATAATCCAGTTTTTGCACACTCATTCTTCGTGATATTACATACATTTTCCCACAATATTGACTTCTAATGCAAAAGTACTCGAATTACGAATTTATTAAGAAAAGGTAATTTTTTGCGTTTTTTTCCGAGTTTTCTCAGCGAAAAATGTACCGATTGACTTGATTTTTTTTTCGCTTTAACTGTTTTTGAATTCTCTACAACTTTCCTATTGGATGCGATGTAATTGCTTCAATAGCTTTTCTTTTATAAGCAAAAAACTGAAAAAACTCCATTTTTTTCACTAATTTGTTATTAAAAAAAAAAGTGCAACTATTTCCTAGTCCAATTCATATACGTTTTCATCTAAGGACTGAACTTAAAAGTATCCCGTAGTCGGATTTCAGGTATCAATCGTGTCATAAACTCACCCCTTTTCGAGCTCTATTGACTGGCGTATAGTAGTGGATAAAATTCATAAACTCGTCACGGATGTTTCCCTAATTGAATTGCAGTTTTTTGATACGGTTCTTGGAATTCTTAGTCCATTTGTTGAAAATCTATGATGTCATTGATATTTTTTGACAACCTCTATTATTTATGATGGAACTGAACGAAGAACACTTTTTTTTCGCATAGGAATGTAAATATCTACTTAGATTTCAAATGTTTGGATAGGAAAAATCGACGAATATTTATTTATTAATTCAAATATCACACTTAAATCTCCACTCACCAATATTACGAGTATTATGAATTAATTTAGAAAATCTGTATTGCTACTTTTGTATCCCATTTATACACATAATATGTACATAACACCTACTCCTTTCAACAATAATAAATTACATGTAGTATATGAAATACATGTAGATCCAGAATACCTATATTTGAAGAAATAACGAACTTAATTTATTCGTTTCTGTCTCCTATTTGATCCTACTCACGGCATAATCCAAATTTTTGGCGATACGAACATATTTTTTTTAGGTGTATTTTTGTCGATTAACTTAAAATTTAGAAATAAAACCCTATTGCGTATTTTATTGCAGTATTTATTTTACCCATTCTCTATTAAAAAAATTCTGGTGAATGTTTTCCAATATCATTCATTATAATCTGTATCATGTCGATGGTCTACATCAACAATCGCTGCCACTTTCTTTTCGAATTGGTGTAGAGAGCGTCCATTCATAAATAATGATTTCATTCATTAAATTACGTATGCAAAAATATGTAGAATATTTATAAACTCTTGATTCATATTTTAATAAAATTCATAGTAGTGTGAATAGCAGTAATAAAATGCGTGAATAAAGTAATTGAATATATTTCGTGGATTTATTACTAAGGCACTAAAAATTCACGAAATACTCGCATTGCCGCAACTATTCAGAATGTAACGGTAAATTTAAAGAAGCCAAGTCATACGTCAGATTTCCGCAAAACTGCTTCCAAATTCTTCTGCGAATTTCAACTCGTTTATAGTCGCTATATCACTACCTACAGAAGTCGATGGCTAATAGAAAACGAAGTAGGTATACCGGGTGTCCACTATTTCAATGGGATTACATCGGTACCTTCTAAACCGTACGCGATACGAAGTCGGATTAATTAAAGAAAATTTGCAAATTTTGCAATAGCAATACCTCGCAAAAATCTTCAAATAATAATTGAATGATATTTTTTTATTTAAAGTTAATATACACTTTCATTACTTCGACGCCAGGTGTCGCGACGCTCAACTTTTGTTTTCCTATAGCCACCTGTATTGGTTGGTCTTGAAATCGACTCAGCTCCATGTTATTTATAGTGAATTTCCAAAATACAGCATGAATTATATCGACGCTAGGCGTCGCGATCCATCACCTAACTTTCTAATTTAAAAGCTGGGCGTTGCGTCAGCTAGAGTTCCAATTAAAAATGTTGTATTTTTCTGGTTCTGTAGACCTAAATAAGATGCAGTTGGGTCGATTTTTCAAAACAAAAAATACAGGATATAAATAAATGTTAAAATATAAATCAGAATAACATTCAACTGCTAATTGAAGATTTTGTGTCTAAACCGTTTGCGAGTTATTTGGAACTAGCGTTTTTTAGTCTTCTCACAATTTTTCTGAAACGAATGTAAAGAACCCCGCACATTCCTTATGGAGCAGATTTTGGAGAGTCATGGGTAAGACCCCATATAGGAAACTTCCTACCCCTACTATCTAAAAAACTGTCCATTTCCCGACTTCATATCCTGGAGGACTTTTGATCGGGGGCTTCTGAAGAACAGCATATTTAAATTTCAGACAATTTCACCAAGGGCCACTTCCCAAAATGAATGTGCGGGGTCCTAAATACGAATAATTCATCTTGAGCAATAACATGTGCTATCTAACTAAATCATATGCTGTTCTATCTAACTAAATCAAATCTAACTAATCTCATATCTATTACGATGCAGAAGAAATAGTGGACACCTTGTATACCACTCAAATCCGAGCATCTCATCAGAGTATTAAAAGAGTGAAGAAATTCTTCGAAAAAATTGACGATTTTATTTAAATAATTGAATATAAGTTAACTGATCCGATGACTCACGCGTATCAAGCATGTTGATCAAATTTTAACATAACATAACGAACTATGAGTATACTCCAAAAAAAAATCATGACAAATTACGCGTTACAGACCCGTGAAGACACTCTGAATCACGAATATCACGCACAGACAGCATGTCCTTCGACAACAGTTTAGATAGCTAGTGGTGGCGCAGAAGTATGTATTTTAATGGTAATAAAATTTGTTGTTCGAGAGACAATAATTTCACTTATTTTTGGTAGTAGCAAACATTGTAAAATCTTATAAAATCTATATTAAAATCTATATATAACTCATTATAGGTCAGATTTTCAGTGAAAACATTGAATGTACATACATATACAGTGTATCCACGGTAGATGGCATCGTTTGGCCATTTTTTTTTACGATTACATTTTCTGATAAATTAATTTCGGGATATGTTAATGCATATTTTGGGTAAATTATTTTGTCCAAATGGTTACGAAACCAAATTGCTTGTATGTCAAATTTGATATTTGACACAAAAAATTGCGAAAATTTGAGTTTCTAGTACATGGTACAAGGTATTGACATAAAACGTTTTCCCTGAGATTTTATACGTGGCAATTTTCAAAAATATATTTCACAATTTTGATTTCTATAGAAACTAATTCTAAATATTGCCAAAATTGGACAACTCCTCTTCCACGTTTTCAAACAAACGATTTACAGTACTTCTTTATTGTGAAATAAACAGATCGTAAATTTAATTAGATAAATCATAAATTTAAAGAACAGAAATCGTAAATTTAATTAGATAAAATGAAAAGACAAAAATGATTTGGCAAAAAAACATTGAAGTTTAAAGAACACTTAGTGTCACTTGACATTTGGAGAGACCCAGGGTGCGAAATCAGCATAAACCCGGGGAACGATACACAATTTCAGTTTCATATTATTTCTAGTTCTACCAAAATGTTTAATAGGTCGCTTATCGTGAAGCACCCTGTACACAGACGCGAGCAGCTTTAGCATTCAATTGATTTAAGTTTCGTGGAATAAATACTCCTTAATTCCTCGCCAAATCATTATTTTTTTATTAAATAAGCCGCAAACGTTGTATGTAATAAATTATTGTTATCGTCATTTATTATACAGAGTGATTCCTTGGTTGAGTCATATTCACTATTATAGTAAATGGTTATATTAGTCATATAACTATTCAAAATAAAAATTTTTGCAAATACAATTTTCAGAAAACACAAAAATAAAAAAATTGCCGTGTTTTACAAAATAAAAAAATTGCTTTGGGGGTGATTGACGAGGGTATTTTTTTTTCATGTAATACAAAATATTAATGATATCGAAGAATTACCTTCATTGTAATCTCAGTCTTTGGGTTTGTCTCAAAAGATTTGGCACCATTTTTTTTTCTTTATAAAATTGTAAAGTAAGAATGAATTTACGGCAATCCTTCAGAGCAGCTTTATAAACATTTTATTTTTCTGAAAACGAAAGACACAAAATTTTTCCGTTCTGCCATATTTGAAATGAGCAATGTGTTCTTTAAATCTGCTCAAAATAGATCTTTTGTTTGCCCAATATACTTTTGATCACAATCACAAATACAAATTTATTTCGTATATTTCTCACTTTTCGTTGTCGATTTTATATTTGGGGTTGCCCAAAAGCGTCTGTAGTTTATTATTAGAATTATAAACCAAATCGAGATTAAAATTTTAAAATATTTTATCTAGTCCGCGGGTGAATTTAGGTTCATTTGGTAACGAAACAAATTTCGAATTGGCAGTATCTCTACGAAAAGTCGTGGAATTGTACAGGGCTCTCTTAAATTTTTGCTTCCGTATCTATTAAATTTATGCTAACGTATCCATTAAATGGATTAAGTAACCGTTATTCTTAGCTATATCCTTGATAAAATTTTTCTCATGGTCAAACCTTTCTTTACTGAAGAGGAAATTTAACAAACGGTTATTTTTTATTATTATAATTAAAATTTGCCATTTACTATAATGGCAAAAAATCTTCAGGGAAAACTTGCGATTTTTTTTCCAAAAATGGCTACCTCCGGGCAGATCTTGGAAACAGCTTGCAAAATATTTACGAAATAGTTTTTTCATAATCACCGAGTAAAGACAATTTTTGTTATACTTACGATTTTTGCAAAATTCTTATTTTCCGTAGATACAACTATTGTAAAATCTCATAGACGAACTCTTGGGATGAAATAAAAACTCAAATTACCATAACTTTTACAGATTTCAAAATGTCAAGAAAATCACAAGTATAAAAAAACTTTGTATTTACTCGGTGATTATGAAAAAAAAATTTGGAAAATAATTTGCAAGCCGTTTCCATGATCTGCCCGGAGGCAGCCATAATAGGAAAAAAATTGGCCAGTTGTCCCTGAAGATTTTTTTGCCACTATAGCATTCTACTTAGGTCTAGTAATCACCCCCTCAATTATGGTGTGGGTCCCATGCCTCCTAACGAAAATATTCCACCGGCCGCCACTGGTGTGAATCGTTGGGGATATATCTAACATTCACTGTCTCTTTCCTATATACATATATCAAATTCTAACTTATTTTCACTATTTATAATAACTAATACATCTAAAAATGGTTGGTCAATTTAATACATAAATTTTATAGCAGGGAAACGGTTATTTAATTTAGCAATACAATTATCTAACCTATTTAATTGCTTTTGTATCAAATACTGCGAAGACATCGTCCACGTACCTGACCCAGACTCTAGGGAAATACTTGAATTTATCTTTTGCTTCTGTCTCAAATTTACTCATAAAAAGATTTGCAATAAAAGATGACAAGGAGTTACCCATTGTCGTTCTCTCATGTTGTTGAAAGTATTCACCATTATACTGAAAACAATTTTGATTCATACAAATACTAGTAAGCCGAATGCATTCATTAATAATTTTCCATTTAATTCGAGTAATTCCCTGAGGTACCTAGTCCAAAGTTTGCGGGATTGGGACACTTGGAAACAATGAGCATACATCAAACGAGATTAAAATTTCACCTTCTTGCAACTGGGTATTTTTGACATTGTTAATGAACTCACTATAATTTTTAACTGAAAAACTGTCTGTCAATAGGTAAATTTTCGAACTCGTTCGTTAACCATTTTGACAAATTATAAGTTGGGGATCCTATCGCCGAGACAAAGCCAACTCAATATCTTGATATTTGTTATATTTTTCAGACTTGCATTTTCTGCCAAAACTTTTGAGACACACGTTAGGGGGCGTCCATTAATTACATGAGGCGTTCAGAGGGGGGGGGATGGGGTCGAGCCGAATCTCATCTAATCTTACTTTGGGGAGAGGGGGGGTCTCGACGAATATCGCGTAATTTTTTCCGCAAAAAAAAAAAACAGAGTAAAATTGCGATAAAATAGAGTTAAATTAAGTAAAACATGTTCCTTCGCTAAAGTATGGCCAAATTAATTTAAGTATGTATGTTGGAATTGTTTCATTCTCACTGTGATTTTAGTCTACTATCAAAATATTAAGCGAATTACTTTTTTTTTTTTTTAGAATAAATCCAACGCATTTACATTAGAAACACGCGTTTTGAAAAATCTCACGTGAGAATGGGGATTGTGCCAAATCTCACGAAATCTCACCTGGGGGGGGGGGGTCCGAAAATCGCCAAAAACGCCTCACGTAATTAATGGGCGCACCCTTACTACAAATTCTGATATTATTTATGTATTATATATCCTGTTTTGGAGGACGCAGAGAACAAGATTTCAAGACGCGGTGCCTTCGTATTTACAAAAATTACCTTCTCGCTAAAGCCTCCTGTTTGTTTAATAGGTGCTAATATAAACGCGAAATGCAATCCGAGATCAAATCGAGTCCATATCTCGATCGTACTAAATAAATGTTTAAACATGACCACCAACATACCGTTCTATTTTGTCATACCGTATTTGTATGTTGTCGATGAAGTGAACGGACACCGGCGGCCGCAAAAGGGGGGCGATTAATGAGTTGGGAACGACCTTGTCAGGGTCGCAAACACGGAGAGGCACGTTACAACAAGACGGCTCGGCGGGGAGCTCCTGCTATGCCGTGATTAATATTTAGTAATTAAGAATAGAGTACTGTGCTGAATAAAATTTAGCGCAAGTATTTCTCGATAGTAACTGTCAAAGTTCTCGTTCCGATCTGGGTCGAGCCTGAGCGTACGTCCGTTGTTGGATTAAATATGCAATTCAAACAATTTATACAGGGTGCTTCACGTTAAACGATTTGAGAGAACTACAAATATTATGATGGTGAAAATTTTATTTTGAATAGGGGTTTTCAGGGACGCTCTACACATTTAAAATCACCTTTCGGCGACTTTCCGTCACTTTCACATATAACCAGAACTGAATAAATACAGTACGGGAATACAGTACTTCGTTGTTTTATATGTTTTTATCAAATTGTAGTGGTTATGTATAGGAGGTGAGGATGTGAGGACGTGAGGAAACGCTCACAAATAAACAATACTCGGATAGATCAGAGTCGTATTCGCGATAGCTCGGATGCGTTATCCGAACTCAAGAAACAACTCAAAGGTTGTTCGGATTATCCAGTAGCTCGGAGAATCGGGACCACGTTGTCTATTATTAAGTCGCTTACTTTAAACAGAACATGCTATATTTTTAATTCTTTTCTTTTTATTTTACCGTCCTTTTTCTAGACATAGTTGCATTCCTTATACAGGGGTGGAAAGTCCAAAATTTCAAAGCCGAGCATTAAAAGATAGAAAAGAATAAACTCTTCAAGTACAGGGAACTGGCAGAGAAATATTATATCTTAAGTTGCCAGACTGACATGTCATTTTAAAACTTTTATGAGCGTTATTCTCTGTCTTTCGTATTTACATCAATAGGATAGCAATAAAATTATGTAGGCGGGACGCCCCGCCCATAAATTATAATGCGCGCATGTGAATTGAATTCTTGTCTAGACTCTAGAGAACAATAACCAATTCGGCGATAGGCGGTCGGTGATGGGCCGTGTCAACTACCCCTCTCTTCACTATCATGCGCAGGTCTCATACGTTTCTTATACGTTTACGAGCGTGAAACACTGTGGCATCTAACTGTCTTTGTCTGTCCTTACTGGTGTCTTTTAACTTATTCTCTTCTACACATGTATCGCCAATATGTAAAGGTGCAATTTCCTAATCTGTATAGTAGAAACTCGATTACACAGACACACAAAAAAAAGTCGAGTGCTAAAAGGCACACTTATGCATTCCCATGCATTTTGACCTGCTGAACACGAATTCAATGTTTTTTGTCCGATTGGCTCTTGCACGTTTCCTAACCTCAAAAAACACTTTAAGAATGTCCGAAAAATCTCCAAACGATTAAATAAAAAGCTTAAATGAGTTGACCAGCATTTTCATACGAATATTGGGGCGTTGAGACGTTGACTGAGGTCAGAATTTTGACATAACCTCAAAAAACACCTTAATATGCCCGAAAAATCTCACGTAAATCAAAACAATTTTCTGTGTTAAACATATGTATTTTACGTTGAATATTTTAAATTAAGTTTTAGTAAAGTAACATGTAGTAACAATTTTAATGTGTAGATTAATAAAATTAGGTTTTATACAAGAAGACTAGGTCACAAAACAACTATAACACAATCCTGAAGAAGAGCCAATAAAGACTCGAAAGCTTGAACAGTAAAAAGAGTTTTACTTGTGTTTGACTTTGACTGCAAACCCGAAATCAAAGAAAACTTTTTCCCTATGTATGTATATGTATGTTTAGTTCAAATCTTGCAAGTCAGTTTTGAACCAGTTCCCTTTAACGGAAAAATATGAAATTTGGTCCATTTATGTAAACCCGATGACAATTCAATGTAGTATATTATTGAGTATCATTATATGTAAATCCAATGTGACGGACGCTCCAAGATGGCTTACCTTTTTCTTCACGACCCCCTTGACATGGGTATCAAATGAAAGGGTCTGACGAGTAGAATATACACATCACATTATCTTACTTTATAAGAAACACAAATACGACAATACGACACAACGAGAGTACATCAGTGCAAGCAAAAGTACATTTAGTGTTTTCTAAATTATACCATGACTGATTATGAAATATTTATAGTTTTAAAAGTAGATAATCGTGGGAAAAAGCAAAAATCTTCGTATTAGATTTGAGATACATTCGTGCTACACAAAATTAAAAATTATATCCTGGTGAAGGTACCGGGTGCCCGGAACAAAGATTTCGGGGAGGGGTATGACAATTCTTTAAGACTAATAAGAAAAAAAGTTTCTATTGGACATGTGTCCGAAAATGCTTATTAAGGGAGCTAGAACCCCCTGAAGGTGACGCCCAAAAGGTCAATTATTTCACTAACCAGAATTTAATAAAATTTGCATTCAGGGTAATTCTTTTGGTGCTGAATGTACTGGTGATATTAGAGAATTGTGTACTTCAATGAGGGAAGGGGAGGCACTGTAGGCAGCCTATTTAACACTTTACTTTGGGAGTAGGTTTTTGGACATATTTTATGAAGATTCGGATTTTTTTCATCCATTTTCTTAAAAAAAATGTCTCTTGTGATGTTTCGTACAACGCACTGTTTTGGAAAAAATCAAGAAAACGGAGTTTTCTGTGCGTCGACATGACAGTTTCTAAAAACAAACGATATTTTGGTACAACCAATGCTGTAAGTAACCTGACGATGCTGGTCAGGCGGCAAGCAGGTTGCATGCCGGGGCACATCTTCGCGTAGTGAGAACGAACGGCCGAAAACCCGTTAAATAATGCTAAAGAATATTTACCGGTACCATATCGAGCAAATGTCGGTCAGATGCCTGGCAGGATAGTGAGAATAGCCCTTTAAATCCGAAGTAAAAAATTGCGTAGGGTGTGAAAAAGCACCCAAAGAAACACGTCCAACTTTCCGCTTATATTTTTCCACCACAATAATATCTGTCGCATGGCAAGAAGCTATGTCTAGGTAATCTATGTGCATTTGTTATTAAAAACAAGGGTATACGGGAAGCAAACTAGAGCAAACAGTTGTTGAAAAAGAGGTAGGTATATTCACATTTTTATCTAGTTTAATTTCAATAAAGTGGTGTAAGAAACTCCAGTGAGTTTTTTGTTATCTACTTGGAAAAATCTGAGACATTTCGCATAATTTTGTATCGACGATGGCAAACTTGTACCCAGCTGAAGGAGACCCACAACTTTCAGGTAATGCAATATGGTTCCAGCAGGATGGTGCGCTAGCAAATTACGAAGTCAATGTTCGGCAATATCTCCAATAATATTTCTAAATCGTTGGATAGGGAGACGTGGTTCTGTAGAATGGCCTGCACGATCACCTGATATCACGTCGTTAGACTTCTTCCTATGGGGATATGTAAAAAGTATGGTCTACAAAACCAAACCCGACGATTTAGCTGACTTAAGAAGAATAACACTTGCAATTAGGTCGATTACCCCGCAGATGTTAACTAACGTTAGAATTTCTATTTACGTCTAGAATGCTGCCAAGATGCTAGAGGTATGCATTTTGAACATCTGCTGCATTAATAATGATTTGTTTTTTATTTTAATGTAACAAATTTCTTACGCTGGAGAAACTTATCTTTTTTTCTTGTTAATTTCTGCAATACAATTTAAAACCATAGCAGTTTTGAATAGAGAATGAAAATACCTTTCAAATGAAGTATCACTAGCCCCTACTTAAGGGGTTGTAGCTGTCATCTGAAGGGGGTTGAATTTCGGGATGATATTTTTACGTCGCAAGATCTGATTTTAGAATTAGAAATTGGCGTGTCTCAGAATTTTCTAAAACAATGCGTAATGGAGCTACTGAATTTATTCCATTTGGCTGTTCCACAGGGTATAATGAAGTGGTAGATAAAAATAAAAAATCATCAAATAAATAAGTATTCATTTTCGCAGTAGTTTGCGAAAATTGTTTCGGCGACATTTTGTTTTAAACGATGTCCGAAGTGTCCTTTGATAAAATTTTGCATGAACGAGATATCTAGCAAACAACTTGACGGTGTGTATGTATGTATGTATGTGTGTTCTCGGCATTCGGTGCATACATTATAAGAAGAGGAATGCGGTCATCGTTATCTGTTCGGTTGCACAGATTTTTCAGACGCTACATCTGATAGCAAAGTAGGTACGCTGACAAGTACCGAAAACGATCGTAACACTTTTGTGAGACCCTTGGATAAATGAAAACAATTTATTTCGTTATTCAGACATTAGCCAAATTAATAACAGATGAATCGAAGAAACGTTAGATTTTTATAAAAAAATAATATAGGCGAAGGTTGCCTGGAGCAACTTTTACTTTTTTGGGCTGTATTTAATAGAAAATAAGTTTAAATTAAACTTCCTCACTATATGAGTCATCAAATAGGTAATTGCACTATTCTATGATTTTTTGGAAAGGGCCTCCCTGATATAATATAGTAAACTTGTTTAATATAGTAAACAAAGTGCCTAATTTGGATCAGTGGAATCCTAATGTCCACCAGTTGAAGAATATGGTAAAATAATGAGCGCTTGCAAAATATAAAAAAATATTTTAGTAACAAAACACCAAAATATTAAAACCTAGCTAAATATATTTCTTAATAGAAGAAACCCCTCTCACCTTAGGTAAAACCACACAATGATAAATTATGGCTCTAAAAAATATTCGCAAACTTTACATATAGTTTATTTTAGATCGAATGTTTACACATTATTCGTGAACACTTAAACTTTACGTTTAAGGTCCGATTTCTTCACTTTTAGTAAAATGTATCTAACAGATAAGTGCCTTGGAAACAAGAAAATTAGTAACTAATGTCATTTAAGAACTATGCCCAATTTGGGCCATGAAAGTGCAGTGACGAGTTATATATCGATCGATAGGAGCATGTTTGCTGAGTAAAAAAATAGGGATTTTGATGCGCTCCTGGACATCCCGTATGAATGAGAGCTCTAAAACGCTTCTGGTTCTTGCTCCTCATCGGAGCTTTGCAGCATTATAAATATGTCTGTGGCTGCCCCCGATGGTGCACAGATTTCATCTTTAAGGTGTCGAGCGTAGCCGGAATAATGAATTGTACTAAATACAGCAAATAAGTATTTAGTACCATCCATTACCGCCGTCACCACGAGGAGGTGCCCTGGACGCAGAGAACTCAAGACAAATCTATGAAAACAGGAGCAAACTTTGGAGCGCTCTAGCACCTATAAGACTGATTTAACAGAGTTGTGCTCGTAGAGCTTTTTGATCCTCTACTGATGCCCTACAATCCTAGACAGGTTTCATATCTGCACTCCGATGGACCAAGTTTCAGAAAAAAACTGCTCATAGTTCTTTCTTTATTACTATACAATATTGGATATACCTATCAGCAAAAATGATGGGTTTAGAGATAAACAAGGCAAAAACGAAATACATGACGTGGACAGAAGAATAATTTTGCCAATGACGATACTTAAAAATTAAAACAGACGATAGAAAGGAGTACAATGTCGATGAAATAGATACATAGGTTCAAGTATCTTGGAACAATATTTAAAACGCAACGTGACGTAAGCGAAGAAATAAACTCCATAATTACAGCAGGCAACAGATGCATAGGACATCTGAACGCGGTACTCAAAAACAAGGGAATATCGAGAAAGTTGAAACTAAGGACATATAAAACAGTAATTAGGCCAATGGTAATTTCTGAAAGCGAAGTATGGACATTGAAGAAGGAAGAAGTACAGAGAATTGAAATATGGGAAAGGAAAGTTTTAAGAAAGATATTTGAAGGAAAGATAAAGGTTGGATGGTGGAAAAGAAGAACAATAGATATATGACCTTTTCAAAGAGCTGAACTTAATAGGAATAGTTTGAGCGCAGAGAGTGTGATGGATAGGTCCCGTAATGATACCAAAAATGGTGCTAACACACGTAGTAGGAGGAAGAAAACGCCTAGGAAGACCTAGATGGAAGAAAGAAGTGGAGGACGACACTAGAAAACTAAACATTGGAAATTGGAAATAAAAAACGAAATATAGGAAGCAGTGGAAAAAGATTATGGACCAAGCCAAAGGCGAACTAGGCTTTTAGAGGTTTTTTATACAATGGGTCATTCTCTGTCAACCGGACCCCTCCACCTGTTCATTTCAGGTTTTGAGTAAAAGTGTTCCGTAGGAGCTTAAAATTTTCGTTGAAGTGTCTACTTTTGCATGCCATGTGTCCCCTTTTTAAATTCAAGATGGCTGTCGAAATATGGCGGCGTAAACGAGTAGATGCACAACAAATTTGTTGAAACATACTTTCGGAAATTTCAGGATAGTAGCAGCAATATACCCTTTAAATCTCGATCCTTTTTTAACTCTTAATCTCTAATGAAATGAACAGTTTCAGTTTACAAAATTAATAAATCAAAAATCATTTTCTGTAGCGTAAAGTGGCACTATGGATATAAATAGTTCGAACTTTCCGCTAGGGTATGATAAAAAATAATACATTGCCATCGGAACGAAAATTTATATTTTTAAAATATAAAATCTTGAAATACAAACTTTTTATGTCATAATACATTAGTCATAATCTTATTCGTTTAGAGTCGTTTGGTTAAGAGCTCGGTATGTTTGCCTTACTGTTGTGTTAAATTTGATTCGTTTAGAGTCGTTTGGTTAGGATTGTTGGATTTGCTTTTCTGTTATGTTAAATTTGATTCGTTTATATTCATTTGGTTGAGATTGTTGGGTTTTCTCTTCTGTTTTGTTTTAAAAAAATAAGACAAATCCCATATTTCTAGGTTAGGATATTTTTTTTGATAAAAAAGAAGCAGTGGTACTAAAAACTACTATTCGTAACGAATATTTCCCAATAAAAACATTGATTTTCACTAAGATTTTAACTTTCGGCAGATTTTTGTCCAAAAAAGGTAATTTTTTTCCCACTGTGCACCATCTTGAACTTTTGAAAGAGACCTAGAAATATTTTAAGGCCCTAGAGAATAAATTTACGACCTGATAACTCAATTTTAAATTCAATTATCTCTGTGTCATTTTTTGGGGAATTCGCTCATTTAAGCCGCCATATTGGAATCGCCATCTTGAGTTTTTAAATAGGACTCATGTCATTATAAAGTAGACACTACAAGGAAAATCTTGGATCCTTACAGAACATTTGTACGTTCTAAATAGGATTTTTTTTAAGGATTCAGCTCTTAATTTGGTCGTTTTTTGTGGAAATTAACATTGTTTAAGCCGTCATATTGGAACCACAATCTCGAATTTTTAAATAAAACTGATGTTGTTTTAAAGTAGACACTTTAAGGACAATTTTAAACCCCTCTTATTTTTTAGGTAGTGTTCTCGTTTAAGTCCCTATATTGCGACAGCCAACTTGAATTTAAGAAGGGGACACATGGCATTCAAAAGTAGACACTTCGACGAACATTTTAAGCCCCTACAGAACACTTTTACTCAAAACCTGAAATGGATAGGTGGGGGGTCCGGTTGACAGAGAATGACCCAATATATATTTATAGATAATCGGAAGTGAAAAAGTTGTTATGTCGGAAGTGGGGAACAAAGATTTTGTGAACATTAACTGATAGATAATGTTATCGGCTACTTACCTAGAAGTCAACAACAAGAAACAAATCAGTCATAAGATATTGTATCTTACCTTTTGTCAGATACAATATTGATACTTAGAATTATTCAGCGATCAGAACAGATACTTTGTGCTAATGTGCTTTTTTCAGCGTGAAGGAATTTGTATATTTGATATAATTTGTCACTTAAAGAATTCTAGTGCAGAACGTAAAAATGCAAAAACAAATAACAGAAAGATTTTTTTGATTCTCAATACTTAAGTAATTATTGTATCTGTAATTAAGTAAGTAAGCAGGTAGACAACCGCGCGCTCCAAATGCTTGAGCATGGGTGCATATCCGTAGATTATTCTTAGAAGTCTAACGGGGCTAGATGGATTAGAACTCTATGAGGAAGAGGGTGAGAAACCTTTATCGCTCAGAAATTGCAGATTTAATGAAAGAAATATTAATGAATCCAATCATTTGCATGTTGTATCGGAGTGATGTGTTAAAATAACTTTAAATGCGTTTTCCCCAGAACAACATTTTTTGAACTGATAACCGTGACTATTAAATTATACCGACGTGAATCCAGAAAACAATCAAATCCCTCAGAAATATTACAAATTATAATAAATGATCCGATACAAATGTTGTATTCCGACGAATATGTTTATACGTACCACCGGCGTATCGTGAGGGTCTAAACATTACTTTACTGGTGTACTACCGATATCCTAGCACAATTCTCTGGAAAAAATCGTTTTCCTATCTCTTCTTCACTATCTGATTATTATACACTGCAATATTTCACTATCACATATTTAAACATAGTGTAAGACAGTCTAGTATAGTTTCTATAAAAAGCAGTCAGACAGTTAGTTAGATATGCACTGATCACTAGAGCCCGTAGTTAAATAGATTCCAGGACGGTCTTAACGCGCTGGAATAATGTTATAACGAGTCATCCAAAAAAAAAAAGTTATCAAAACTGGCTATAAACGAGAGAAATACAAATAGAGGTTATGTTGAAGATCGAAACGAAACATTGTTGTTGTCAAACTTTTGCTAAATGACTGTCACAATTGGACGTAAAATAAATAATGGCTTTCATATAATCTAATATCATTGACAATTGAATAGGATTATAAATTTATGATCAATAATAGAAATACGTCTTTTTTTTG
This sequence comes from Aromia moschata, assembly GCA_029963805.1. Taxonomy (NCBI): domain Eukaryota; kingdom Metazoa; phylum Arthropoda; class Insecta; order Coleoptera; family Cerambycidae; genus Aromia; species Aromia moschata. The sequence goes on from JAPWTK010000111.1 coordinate 760,399, forward strand.
TGCCAACTTTTATGATGTATTTTTTTAAATAATAGTTAACCAGCGCTGATTCGTGTGCATGAAACGTCGAATAAGTTTGTAAAAATGTCGGGACAGCGTCCGTCATATGTTACGGTGGAGCGTGGCACGTAAAACCAGATGTTTTACAGCATGCTGCTATAAAGCTCGTGTAAGTGGTGGTGTGAGTGCGGTAGGTATGTTTTTACCGCCCCTGGTAAAACACGGATCTATTATTAACCTCCGAGCTCCGCTATTAGTGTAACTATTCGCAGGCCCGAGTATAGAAATGCTGCTGCTCCTTACTTATTTAGATAAATTATTTATTACTTATTTAGATAAATAATACATAATAGTCACAATCATTACGTTTAGATGTCAAGACCAACAAAAAAAATACATTTTTTTTTCAGTTCGTATTGCATTATGAGTTTTGTGATGATTGTGAACCAACAAATAGAAGTCATAAGGTGATAAAATTTTCCTTAGAGATTGTTTGCAATATAAATTCATTAGGTAAAATTCGAAGTGGCTAAACAAATCGCTTCTCAAACACTACCACATTTACACTAAACTGTAATAAACACAGTACTGTTTTCTACACTAATTTAAACAAAATATGCGTGGGATAAATTAGCTTCACGAAATTCGATTAACACATGTAGAACTTATCCACCAGCAATTAATACCGTAATCAATATTTATGTATATTCACATTGGAAATATTGGGTTGAAACATATTTATTTCTTATACAACCTGTTCTTAAAAGAGTTTGTAAAATTTATTTTTCCGCACTAGTGCGCAAAGAAAGGGAAACTAAAGAGACAACAAAAAAAATATCATCAAAGTTGGCTATGAACGAGAGAGATATAAATAGCGCTCATGTCGAAGCTTTTCGGTTGTCAAACTTTTGACAAGTGACTGTCACAATTGTAAAATAAATAATGGCTGTCATATAAAGTAACAGCTATGACAATTAAATATGTCTTTTTTTACTAGGCCAATTTTGATTTGGCGTTTTTTTTTGGATGGCTCGATAGAACTTATATGGGGATTGATCATTCCTTACAGAAATACGCAAACATTAATGCATATTTAATACTTAATTAAGTCGGCTATGAGTGATGCTGATGATGTTTCTTAATTCATTTTAAGTAGGTTTTTTACATTTACATTTATTTATTAATTTAATACCTAATCACAAAATGTTAATTTACCATTAATTTCTGTTTTGCAATCTTATAGTATTTTGACTCTAAAACCGTCCCTGAAATGTTTAACTTTGTGTCACTCTCAATTTTCGAGATAACACACTCAATTGGTATTAAAAAAAGCAGTTGTATGTAGTCTTTTTTTTACTCATGTGATCGTGACAAAATTTACGCTCGTCAAAAAGGGTCAGTTTACACACTTGTCGCATAAATAACTAAAACCCATAAAAAATCTTCACATAAGGTTTTTACAAAATCATTAAAATGACAGCATAACCATAAAATATTTAATAAAATATTTGAGAAGTAGCATCGCCGCTATATAACCAGGCGTTCTTTAAAAGCGAAGCCATTGACCTGGACTTCCAGGTCATGTTACCGACACTGCTTATCGTTCTGATGATAACGCACGTGATAATATACATATATGCACATGTGCACACTGACGGCTAAAAGGCGGTAGGTAATTACATTGTCGGTTAGTGTACTTGGATTAATGTATACTAAAAAAAGCATTATCTTACTTTCTAACAAGTAAATCGAATAGATAGGTAACTGTACAGGGTTAATTTTATATAGGTAAGTAAACGCCCACTTTTATTTTCTTAAATTCTGATCGCTTAGAATGAAAAAACTAAACCAGTTGTGGACGGATTTTTACATAGAATCCAGATAATATAACGGTTTTGCTAAAGCCTTTTGTATATAACGAGGTATATAGGTACAAAGAAGTAATTTTGAAATATACATACATAATATGTATATATGGGACATTCCACGTCAACTGGGGCAGTGGTTTGCTTAAAAATAAGCGCTGCGGAAAAACTGCGGTTTTTAAGGTCTCAAAATGTTCGTATGCTCAAGAGCTTTCGAATGAAAACTGGCCGTTTTTGTTTTGTTTTTTTTTTTTAATTCATTATGGCGAACATAAAATGGCGCCTACACATAGATATGGTATTTCAAGAAATAGCTTAATCCCCCGGATGTTGGCCTCTGTGAAGCATTTTACTTGCAAATATTAGCGAGAGTTACGTTTTATAACCCGTTAAATTCAAATTTCGGGGTCTCAAACTCTTTAAATGGCCGAAAAATGAGTAACGGCCGTTTTTTGATCAATTTTTTTATCATTTCTTCAACATATTTCTCTCGGAACAGGTTTTTTACTAAATTAACTAATCGAATATTTTTTTGGCATGCTGAATTTGATTTTTTGGGGTCCAGAATTAAAAAAATCTTAAGGTCATGAGAGAGGGCCAATATTTGACCATTCTTTGATTAGTTAAAAAGGATTTTTTATCTCAGAGTAACTACTTTTACGTTTATCGACATGTCAAATTCGATTTTTTTGGTTCTTGATATTAAAAAAAACAAAGGGTAACGAAACATGATCAAATTTGACTTTTTTTGTAATTTTTGGCATTTTTGGCAATTTTCAATCTAAAAGGATTTTTTTGTTTCAGATAAACTATTTTTTAAGTTTATCGACATGGTGATTTCGATGTTTTGGTTCTTATTGTAATTAATTTATTTTCATAAAACTTCTAATTGAGTTCCAAACCTAACATAGCCTGTGGCGTCATGTTCCAAATAAAATATTAAGTTTTAGCCTAACATAGTCTACAGAGCTTTACGCTGCGTTAGTTTTGAAACCAAGTTAGTTGAAACCAAGCGCCAAAGCATGGGATGGCATATTTCAAGCTCTCCAAGACCCAAAAAAAAGCAAGAACGAGCAAGTCAAAGATCAAATGTATGCTGTCGTTCCTGGCTATCTTGTATCATAGCCAGGAAATTGTCCACAAAGAGGGTCCACTAGCCAGGAAATTGTGCCTCCAGGCCAAACAGTAAATCAACACTTTTACAGAGAGGATCTTGAAAAACCTCGAAAAAGGGTCATATGTGTGAGACCAAACATCAAGAACAACTGAATGTTGTATCACGAAAATGCGCCTTATCACACATTTCAGTAAACGAGTTTTTAGCCAGTAAAAACATTCATGTGGCTCGTCAGCCTCCTTATTCGCCTGACTTGAGTCTTTATGACTTTTTTCTCTTCCTGGGATTAAAAAATTACCCCGAGGTACGCCATTTTAGGACCATAGAAAACATTCAAACGGCTGTAACCGACGAGCTGAAGGTTATTCCAGTATATGAGTTCTAGCACTGCTATGAGGAATGGAAGAACCGTCTCCAGAGTTGTGCGGCTTCTCAAGGAAGGTATTTTGAAGGAGACAATACTGAATTGTAATTATATTCGAATAAAAAGAAAACTAGTCTCATTACTTAATTTACACACGTCGTATAGAGCCTTATCAGTTTTGCTCTGAACACAATTCCTAATTATTCTAATTTCAAACTATTTTACTTCATCGCTTACCACAAACTCCTCCAAGTAGAAAATCCAGCGGCTTGCAATGGTAAACTAACCGCCAATCCTTCTGGAAAGTTTTGGATGCCTATTCCTATCGCCAGATTTCTGTAACATAAATAAACAAGATAAAAACAGATCTATGTATATACCTAAATATAATGAACTAAAAGTACAGTATTAAACAGATAAAACATATGTGCTACTTCTAAAAAAGAAATTTTTTTTTTTTTATTATTTTTCATATATTATTTATTTTAAATATGTAACATTTTTTAATTTTAAAAATAATTTTAATTAGAAAAATAGCTTTGAAGGAAAAAATAATACGTTTTTTAAGAATAACTAATTTAAATGGAGTAAGGTAATAAATAAACCAGACCTAAAGATAGTTTTTCTTATATTTATATGTTTTTTTATTTTTAATGTAGACTTTTTTTTGTAAAAAAAATTGGAAAAATTTTTGTTCTTTTCTTTTTTTTTTACATTTTAAATTAAAATTCTCTTTTCTCCTTTTTTTTTTTTTTTTTTTTTTTTTCTTTTCTTAACTTTGCGCGTAAAAATACTTCGGAAATGACTATCTTTCACACGTCAAAAACACAAATTCTTCTGTTTTTGTGCTGTTTTTTACCCTAAATTCTCATTTTATAGGAAATGGAAGAGTCTAGCACAAATTTTGACAACAGGGCCGTCTTCAGCGTTTAAAAATAATTCGGATATGACATGTCTGGCTAAAAAATGATAATACTTCAAAAAAAATATATATTTTGCGTAAAAACAAATTTTGACAACAAAAAACCGGGATTTACTGAGAATCTACAAGGTAGAAAGTTTTATGAGTTAAAAATTCGGTTTCTGCACAAAAAAATACTTCGGATTTGATAGGTTTAGTTCCTGGAGCAGATTTTTTTTTTGTAGACCTGTGTTATTGACATTGTTTTATTGCTTTTTAGTTTATTTTTATTTATTCAAGTAATTTTATGCATACGTATACAAGTCTGCAACGCGTTAACTTTGGGATAGTTGATTAACAGCTGAAAGGTTCGGGGTGTGGTTTATATACATAGAAATCCCAAATACAAATATTGCTGTTGCGTCGGCTCAATTAAAACCTCATTAAAAAAATACAGAAAACGTATGCCAATAAATCGAATCAAAAATTTCATGAAAATAATGCATTGCCTTACTGTAACTATACAATAACGATAAACCCCTTCGTGATATTTCGCTACAATTAACAGCAATCAACTAAATTTGGACCACTTTATCTAGTGGGCTATTGAATCGGTAATCTTAATTAATGCACCCCTATCTACTCAATATGTAGCATCAAATGCTATAATTCAAGTGTCATAGTAGCCCACATACCCTTCCGTAAACAAATACATAATAAAAACGTATATGACTAATAGTACATACTGAAAATTTATCGATGCCCTGATTGTCGTAGGACGACCTTTGCGTGGGGTCCCGTTCAATGAGGAAGAACACTTCCCCAGGAAGTAACTTTTAACCACTACATCCTTCATCAACTGCCATTATTTCACGACAATCTAATCTAATATATCAATATCCTAAAAAATTAAGTATAAGGAAAATTACTATTCCAATTAAGTGTGTCTATTTTTGTGGGCTGGTACTGTTACTAAATTTAATTAAAAATATGTGTACGATGTTCAACAAACAACTGCAATTGTCTATTCACGTGAATCTACAGATTTATGTTTGCATTTGGAGACATTAAAATTTTAAATTTTAGGTAAATAATAGTATCAAATATGTAGGTATACATTATACAAGAGACGTTTTGATGAAAATTACCGGCCTAAATTACCTATTACTAACCGAATATATTCTTGTTTAATTTTTCATGTACTAACTGCCATTAAACACATATTTGTTCATTTTATCTGTTAATAAATAATTTGTGAGAAAAATATCTATCATTCCCTCAATAGTAGTATTTGACATACAATTTATAAGTTTATATTACAAAAGATACGTTTTCAAGATAAAAATAAATGTAGGGACGTATTTGGATTGGAATTTATAAATCAAATAAAATAAATTAAAAATTTATTCGATTTTCCTGGTTAAAAAAGTTTCAGTTTTCGGACTTAATTGCTATAAAGTCCTACATAGATGTTTCCAATTGTAGTATATGAAATATGTATATTTATTACAAATATGACCCATTTAAGATCGTACCACCCATATACAGAGTGTTTCCTAAGTAAAACTGAGTAATACTTGAGATACTACCTCAAGTGATTTCGCGAAGAAAATACAATATAAAGATTTTCTTAAGTAGCTAAAGTATAGTGTTGTATTAAGAAAATATAATGTTACCTAATTAAACAGATGCTACATCTTCGTTTCAATTGTTCTTCGATAGCATTTTAGAAATTAAATAAGTAACTTCTGTAAAAAATTGTTTTCGTCTCTTTAAACTCTAAAAAATTATGAGAAAGGGAGGGGGAGGGGGGGGAGGGAGGGGGGTTACAATTCTCATGACCCCCTGTATGTGAAGCAGGGTTGCCAAGATATTCGATTTATGGCAAATTGTGGTTTTCCATAGATTTCCGATAATTTTTTTTTATTTGAAGGACGCCAAGTTTAGGCAATTAAAATGGTTTAAATGCAGTTTTCGGTGATATCTTTGACTAGTACTAATGAATTTTGTTTACTTTAGTTTAGCGACTATCTTACAATCAACTACAAGTAATAGGTACCAACTAACAGCCAATAGGTACCAGTGCCTATTGGCTGGTTATTCATATATTAGAGTAATTTTTGTTTTCCAAACTTTTGTGAATTTTTGTGTTTATTTGTACTAATAAACACAACATTTCACAAAAGATACTTTGTAATCTAATTTGCCCTACAAAAAAACGATGTTATTTCGCCGACTTTATAGTCACACTTCTCAGCGTAAACGCTGGGAAACATTCACCCACATTCCTGCTGCAGACAGTGATGTCTTGAAATCACATCCCCGCCTGCAGCAGAAATTAGGCTCGAGGGGAGGAAACTCATCCTGTCCCAAAACCTTCCTTACAATGTGAGAAGTTTGTAACAATATTGCCTTCTACCTATTTATAAAAATATTATAAAATAAACAGTTTTAATGCCGAGATGTTCTTGGCAAATCTGGTCGTCATCACTCCCTCTGACGATATTACTAGGGCGTACGTCTCCACTGTCTCCAGTTTCCACAGACGCTTCAGCTCGATTGATAGATTTTCGTATTTCGCGATATAATTCAGTCATCGTTTAGTCTTCTGAATGTTGTGGGTAAGTGGCACTGCGATGTCCATGATGATCTCTTCGTTGTTCCTTGTTGATCAGAACAATATCTGGTCGGTTGAAGTCCACTGTTCGGTCGGTGATGATTAGCCTATTCCAGTACATCACTGCTGCTTCCGATTCCAGCACAGCTTCCGGGGCATATTTGTAGTATGGCGGAGCCGTCGCTAATAGGTCATACTTGAGTGCCAGTTATTATATTAATAGGCGTATTAATATAATAACAATTAACAGAATTATATTAATAGGCGGCTTTTGGAGTAATTGACAAAGTTTCTTGGCAATCGCAAGAATTACAGAAAAATACAGTGATTTTTAATTTTTGTCTAAGTGGTGTTTGTTTTTATAAACAAAATTATATTCCGTGTGTATTTTGCTGAATTTGTCTGTTCTGTCCCATATAATTCACTAATTTAAAGTTTATATTCCATTATATAGTTTTTTTTTGCCGCAGTCACGGATACAGTGATAATACAGTATTTATAATGTTGTATTAAGAGTTGAATAGAATTGCATCCTGTTTTTATTGCATAAAATAACAAAAAATAAGTACTAAGTACAATGCGTTCATTTTATTTTATTCCACCTTTAAATGACTGTGGAAATGTTATTTTTTGAGCTAGAAAATTCAGCCAAAAAATCAACTATAAATGTCTATCTAAAGTTTTACGCCCAAATGTCAAATATTTCACAAGCTGTCAAATGTCAAAAATATTCACATAACCTGTTTTTTTTTATATATTTTCAGCTACCTGAATAGAAGTCTTTATCGTGATAACAGAGATCTACCACGTATACCTTTTATTTTTATTAACTTACTCCATCACACGGAAGTTAGTATAATATATAGTAGAATTTAGTAGAATATAGTTTAGATAAGTGAGCTCCATATTTGTTACCTCTTATTAACATCATTGGTTATTATCAGTATATCAGTATGTTGCTAATAAGTAAAACAAGTGCATAATTTCGCATCATACCACTTAGGTATATTACTATAATAATATTATAAACAAAATGACTTCATAAAAAAAATACCAAAAGACATGTGGCATATCTCCGTGACTATGAACTAAACTTATTTTCAAGTAGCTACAAATATACAGGGTGTTGCATCATAAATAAATTAGGTTATTTCAGTAACTTTGACATTAGATAGCTTGTAATTTTTTTGACATTACGGCGTCAAACTTTAGAAAAAAACTGTATAAACTAATTTTTTGCTGAATTTCTAGCTCAAAAAATGACATATCTGCAGTTACTTAGTGGGACTAAATAAAATGAACACAGTGTACACACTAGAGATAGCACTAAACCATACAAGTCAGGGCCCCACTTAGAACATAGTACATAACTGTGAGAAATACGAAAAGATATATTTAAAAAACACTACCTGACAACACTAAAAACATGTACGTCTGTATAGATTTATTTATTACTGTCGATCATACTTCCTTAAGTTACTACAATTATAATTTCCACAAAAAAAAAAAACTTTCAAATTCGTGTACATAGTACAATAATAGTTTTTCTTGCTATTAATTACATCTACCATGATTACTTTTTTTATCTTTAGTTATATCTACCATGATGAATAGTTATGAATACATTAATAGAAATAACCCTGAACAAAGTGGGATTACGATGTCATTCAAAGATACTACTACAATGAAGAGGTTTCATTTACTAAAAAAGTTTTTTTAATTGATAATGTAATTTCCTTAAATAAAAATGAAACTTTAATTGTTTGTGATCATTAAACAATTCTGTTTATGACCCTCTAAATGTTATTCAACGCTAAACAATATATCATGCTCCCATCCACTTTTAAGTACAGGTACACCCTCAAGAATCTATAAGCAAATTATGCGGAACGCTGCATTTTATTAGTCAACATAAAAAACTACACGTACATAAGTTCATCACCTCACTGACGAAATCACCTGTTTTGTAAAAAATGTCATACATTAGCGCGCTCCGCAGCCGGTCAAATAGCGACTAAGCGACATAGTTTCTTATATACTAATTAATTGATTCATTAATTAACAAACTAATTCATTAGTCCCTATACGCACAAATATTATCCTGGCAAAAGTCAATTTTGAGAATCGTAAAGTTACACGGGATGCATAATCTTCTTTTGTTCTTATGTTTTACTAGTTTTAACTGAAAGTATGTACTTTTTCATCAAATATCCCTTATTTAAACAATCTCTAAGCACATACTGTCAAATTTGTTCGCAATCAGGTGTTGCGGATTGTATCCGTATCAAATACTGTGTTTAGACAATTAAGAAACAATTAATAGTTATGTGTATGATACAAATGTAATTCACCTGTATCAATACTAGAGAGGATATAAAGAATACTGTTAACAATGAAACGGAAACAAAACAGCTCTGCGTTATTCTGACCGGCTGGCTATTTACCTGAGGAACTGCAACAATGTAATATAGAATTTCCTCAACGCGGTGTAACTTTACTGTGTTACTGCGAACTGCGGTCATTATTTGACATAGTTGCATAAACGAATATGTTACACTGCGCGCTAGGTTCACGTGGTTGTAAATATGAGTTTGGTAATGTCTCTAGTCCGTGAATAGTGTGTGAAACTATGCAACAGGATGTTGTCGCCAGCTTTTTACACGAGGGTATTGTTCTCTTCAGCTGTGACATAACCACACCTGACGAATTGCTGCTTAGTAGTTGTATCTACACATTCGCCTTTTATTTTTAAACGATTACTGTAGTGTAGACGGACCTAAGACTGGTGGAAAACGGTGCAATGGCTATGCATTAATAAATTTGACTCGATTAGAAAACCTTCAATTTTAAAATTTATCTAAACTCGTATATAAATTATTACTGATTATAAAAAGTATAAACATTTTAGGTATAAAAATATTTTGGCAAGTACTGCTAAAATGGTCTAGAAAAAGCATATAATACCTACATGACATATTCTAATGATATGATAAAAATCAATCACTTAAGTACATGCACATACATATTTACCGGGTGTCCCACAGCGTTGGGTTTGTGTTAATCTCAGAAATTGTACATGTATTAAAATTCAGAAAATATAGAGATAAAGTCGGTAGTTCTATTTAAATAAAATATTTTAAGAAATGTGAGGCTTGCGCTTATATCAGAAGTAGATATCAAATTGGTTATGACTTTCACGTCTACGTGATAGAGCGGAAGTATAGTATTGATGAAACATTTTTAAGAATTTTAAGTTCTGAACGTTCGAAACTGTAAGTTTAAGTGAAACAAAATTTTCTGTCTGTCGGTCTGTTTGTTAACCTTTCTTGTGTACATGATAACTCAAGAACGGGTTAAGATATCAACTCCTTTGGAACACTTATCTACCATGGCGAAGTCTCCACTTGATTTTATACTTTTGCTTTGCCTATTGAAGCAAAATATGCAGTTCTAATTTGAGGTACATGGACAATATAGGTAACAGAGTCTACAAACGTGAAAGTTTTCAGCTGAATGGGGTGGGGAGTTGAAGGGGTTGAGTTTAGTAAATAAACTGGCAAAAGCTTTACTTCTACTCTCTTTCTTAAATATAAGAAATACATTAAACAATTGCGAAATGTTGATTCCATGGGAGGGGAGAAGGCAAGGAGGGTTGTGTTTTAACAAAATAAGGAAGACTAGTATTAATGTAACGTATATTTATAGGTTTTTGAAGTAGAAAAATTCAAATATCTTTATAATAAGATGCTAGTAACTTCCTCAGTCTCAAATCAAAAAGGATGTGTGGTTCACACCAAGAAGTTCAGTGAAGATGAATGAATAGATGGCAGAGCCGGATGCAGGGCTGTGTGGGGCCGGGGCAATGAAAGAAAGCCCTTTCAACCAATAAATATCCATCGATAATTTTATTTTTACATTTAAATAACAAATTTCCACTATTAAGATACATACTATTTTTTGTAATTCCCTAAAAATCGTTATTACTTTCTGAGGAGTGATGAGCGGGGAACAGTTGATAGGCTTACTATATTTAAGTGAAAGACACTTTACGTGCTTTTTTAAAGGCAAAATCACTAAAGATTTCTTCGAGTACATTTCTCGAAGTAAATCACTCTCTATACTGAGCACTGACAGATATGCTAGACGTTTTTGCGTCATCGTCGTACGCAGTACTCAATATTAATATTGAGTACTTAAAAGAAAATATAATATCAAATTAGTATCAATATTAATATTGAGTACTTAAAAGAAAATGATAATATAATAAGGATGAAAGTTCGTTCTCGACACATCAATAGCAAGACATATCAATGTTTTATTGAATACGAACCAAATATGAACAACTATAAGGGCATACAGAGATACACCTGTGATTGTGCTAATGGAATTAGGACTATAGGTTGTTGCTCACATGTAGCATCAATAATTTATTATTTTTCACATGGCCGTTACGAATCGAAAATCAACAAGCCCGCTGAAATATTAACACATATATTTGATGTTACAAACAATGATGATACTAGTTTTTCAACTATAGAAGAATATATTGACGAAGATAAAATTATTTCAATATTTTTATATAGAAAAGATATTAATATTTTATGAAAAATGCTGTTTTTATTTTAATGTAAGTGACTTTTATTGGATTAGCTATAACATACCTACTATGTACCCGCTTACATAGATTTTTTTTTGAATATGTTCCACCCATCACACATCTATGTAATTGTTACGCATTATAGTTGTATACGTACTGATTATACGTGTTTGTTTTGGTCGGTGTACCTCAAGAAATAGCCACTAAAAACCACCCTTATTTTTTTCAATATTTTTTTTGGAGCCTTATAATTGTTTGGAAAATAATAAAAAAAAATCTAATGTAAAGCTAATTAGGAGCTTTCATGTCGCTTTGGTTTTATTCAAATATCTATCATAGTTTAATAGAAAAATAACTTTGAAATTAGGGGTTTCAACCCCCATTTTCCAAAAACGAATGAGGTTAGGGGTTTGATAATTGGCCAAAAATTATTTTCAACAACTAGCAATATAATAAAGGCACCAATGTCAACAAAGACGCCAGTGCAGATTTCATATAGAAACCCGGTCAGACCCTTTATTAAACTACATATTTAACACAAACATTATAAATTCACTGTAATATGCGACAACGCCAAGTGAGCTACACCCCGGCCTGTGTGCAAGTTAGCCCATGATCCTGTTCCCGGCCGGATATCCTGGCGACCTTGTCGCGAACCAAGCGGTTAGTTCTGTCTAGAATTCGACAGTTTTTCGCCGTGTGATTTGTTACGCGGGTCGCGCTTATGAATATATCTGTCGTTGTTTTCGGTATTAATTATTATAAATTGTGTTGCTGGGACTGATATTATAGTTTTAATTACTTTTTGCTTTTGCTGTTTTGTAATCATATTAATTACACAGGACCACAAAAAATGTTTTTTTCTTGCGCGGTACACCACATCAGGTATTCTATATGTTTTTTTGGGTTGCTGATCACGAATCAAGGCTTAGTTTCACTGGATTGGCTAACCTAACCTCAAAAAAACCCCCTAAACTTAAAAAAAATCAAGCTTAAAAAATCATTAATTAGCGCAACCTGAACTTTTAAGCTGAATAGCTATTTCAACATGGGCTCTCTGATCCCCTGAAGCCCCTGGCCCCCTAACCTAACCTCAAAAGCTATTTACCTGCTTTATGAAGCTATTAAATTTTCGAGTTCAGGTTGGGAGCCTACGTAATATTTCGGGCCCTGTCGATATAAAAACTCAAGAGATACTAAATTAACTGTATATGGCTCATATTTTCAAGAGATACTAAATTAACTGTATAGGGCTATAACATTTTCAAGGCTAGGTTGGGAGCCTACGGGGTCGAGGTTCTTTAGATTTGAGGACTGTTGAGTTGAAGAACTTAGTTGAAGGGGTTAAATGAGCTTCAAAGCTTAGTTTAAGTGTGCTATTGAGATTGTAAGCTTGATCATCAAGTTTTTTTTTTTTCAGGTTATGTGAGGGAGCTATGTATCTAAATATTCACTTTCCGAAGTTGTCCAGTTAAAGAACTTAAGTTGAAGAAGTAATTGAGTTCAGATACTTAGGTTGAGTGGGTTATTTCGTTCATAAGCTTCATTAACTGAGTTTATGGGAATTTCTGAGGTTAGGTTATGGTGCTATGAGACTTAATGTTTACGTTTGGATACTGTAGTGTTGATAAGTTTAGACTGAAGAGGCGATCGAGCTCAGATGTTCAAGTTGAGTGAGCTATTGAGTTTGTAAACTCCATTTATTGAATTGATGGTGTTTTTTGAAGTTAGATTAGGTGGCTATTGGACTGAAAGCCAGAACTTGGGGATAACGTGTTTCAAAAGAAACAATTTAGGGGCTATTGAGTTCGAAAGTTCAGGTCGTAACCATTTATGGGTTATTGAGTTCGTGGACTTGATTCATTGAGTTTATGTAGTTTTTTTAGGTTAAGTTAGGAGGTTATGGGCTTAAAGGCTTCGGTTTTCAAACTATGGGATCCACGACGGTAGCTAGAACCAAATTTTAGGAAGGGCATTACAAATTTGAAAAAGGGCATTAATATTTTTGTATGAATTTTTAGAAAAAATAATATAGCATGTGATTTATAAACACAGCAATATATTCTTTGTATTATTGTAAAAACAAGAAATAACTATCATGATATTAACAAATAGGTTAAATAACAACTTAAATATATCGTACTGATCATACACTAAAAGATGCTAAAATAACAACTATGAAGAAATTGCACATCAGTCTTTAGAAAAATGAACTACAAAACAAATAACCACCAGTCTTTATAAAACAAAACGAGTTAAAAAATTCAATAGAGTTGAAGTCTTCGATTTGTCATATTGTGGAATTTTCTTTTGTCGATATCAATATTCTCTGTTCTTTTCCGCTCAAATGCAAGAAACACCAAACTTGCAATTCTTTCGTGAGTCATTGACATCCTTTGAGGTCTATTGATGGCAGTTAATGTTGAAAGAGTAGATTCACACTGAGCAGTGCTGCATCCAAATGTCGCCACTGTCGCAAATAATTCATACGTGTCTCTGAAGGCTTCTCTGTCGAAATAGAACTTCTAGAATGTTCTCGTCTTTATCTTCCCTATTTTTTAAGTACAATTTTTCAAGAGCAAGGTTAATTTTATTTACCATCAGGATATTCAATGTAGCGTCAGTGAAAGTGGCTGCATCTAGGTTTTTAGTCGTAATCACAGTTAGCAATGACTCTTTCACAGCCCCATTTTTAACAAAGCGTACACCTATTGCTATATTTTCTCTGTTGTTTTTGTCCCGAGTTCCATCTTCCATTAGTGTAAACCAAGGAACATCATATTCTTGAATATCCGCGACTATAGATTTACGAACAGTTTCCGCCATTGCTTGAATTATTTGATTTTGTATTTCTGGTGATAGATATTTTGCATTTTGAGGAACATGAACGATAGTTTCTTTCAAGATTGGATCCTTCTTTATAGTATATTCAAAAAAGCTTTGAAATAAACCTCATTCCTTTTCTTCATTTAATTCGTAATTTCCTCGAAAAGCAAGTTTATTGACTGCTAGAAACTGTATTACTTCAATAATGGACTTTACATAATATCGGAATTTTTCCAAGACATTGTGGTTGAGCAGAGTACCAAACCTGCTAGAAGTACCTAGTTGCTCTGTGGATTTTATCTTCCCACATAGACATAGCTTGAATATGTGGTAATGTTTTCTCATGTTTAGGGAAATCACACTTTGAATCTGTAGAATTTTTCTAGTTTCTGAAACCCGTGTCAGTGTATGAATTTTGTTTACTTCCATGTGGTAGAAATTGCTGGCATGGGTAACAAAATACTGCATCCCGTTGTACAGAATATTGCACCCATTTGAACCAATCGGCTACGAAAGTTGTATTGTTTTCTCTAGGGTAATTATTCAAAATAATCTGTTTGATTGGCTCCCCAAGTTGAGCTATATCATCTGGAATTCCACAACCGACAGTAGAAACTTTTTCACTTTTACTTGTAGAAGGTATAACTGCTGAATCTTCTGTTTCGACATGTTCTTCTATCTGTGTTGACGAATGCGGGTGATTTTCCAATTGAGGTCGCGCCTTTTTTGTTAAAAAACTTTCTTATATCCATATAATTTCTAACGAGCACACTATAAAAATAAAAAATAAAAAATAGACAGCAGTCCGCGTCACCATGCAAGCAAATAATGTAACTAACTTGTTCCGACTCGCTCGTTTACCAGTGGCCATGTGGAGAATTGCGGAGTGGGAATCGCACAGACGCGAAGCTGCCGCATCGACGAAAAGCTATGAAACCAGTAGATAAACAAAGACACTGTAATTACGTCACAAGTAAATTTTTCTTTGGATTTAGATATTGTATTAACTTGTAGAAAACGTACGGCAATTAATAATTCAATGTTATTAATTATTGTGTGTCATTTTTAAGGTAGGGCACTGGCATTTTAAGGTAGGGCATTGCCCCTCCATGCCCTCCCCTAGCTACGGCCCTGATGGGATCAGAGAGCCCAAGTTGAAAGGGCTATTCAGCTGACAAGTTCAGGTTGCGCGAATTATTGATTTTCTATGTTTAGGGTTTTTTTTTTAGGTTAGGTTAGAAAATCCAGTGAAACTAAGCCCGGATTCGTGATCAGCGACCCAGAAACCATTTAGAATACCTGATGTGGTGTACCGCGCAAGACATTTCTTTTGTGGTCCTGTGTTATCAATGAAGTGCACGGCTCCGCTTTCCACAATTTATGGAAAAATAAATATGCGCGACCAATACCAAGCTCCGTTTATCTTCGGCAAAAATGTATATCGCAGCTTTAACAGCGTCATGAATAATATAAAATCAAGCGTTCAAAATTAATATGTCCACATGGTTGTAGATGAAATGACAGATCGGCGATTGAATAAACTGGTATAGGTATATACGAGGTGTGTAAATTATGTAATGAGACTGATTGTTAAAAATTTTTATTCCGATAGAATTACAATCCAGTATTATCTCCTTCAAAATAACTTCCTTGGGAAGCCCAAAGGTCCCAAAATGTGATTTGGAAGTGCCATGAATTGATTTTTCAATCGCGGGAAGCGAAAAGTCACAAGGACAAGTTTTTACTGGCTAAAAACATGTTTACTGAAATGGCTCTGTGACAAGGCGCATTATCGTGATGCAATCCAGTTGTTCTTGGTGTTTGGTCTCACACGCATGACCGTTTTTCGAAGTTTTCCAAGAACCTCTCTGTAAAAGTATTGATTTACTTTTCGGCCTGGATTCACAAATCCTTTGTGGACAATTCCCTGGCTATCAAAAAAGCAAATCAGCATGCATTGGATTTTCGACTTGCTCATTCTTGCTTCTTTGGGCATTGGAGAGTTTGAAGTGTGCCATTTCATGCTTTGACGCCTGGTTTCCGGGTCGTACTCAAACACCCAAGTCTCATCACCAGTAGTGACAAGTTCCATAAAATGGGCATCATGTTCAATCGATTCCAAAAAGTCAAGACACCTTTTTCTCCTAATGTCCTTTTGTTCCTGCGAAAGGTTTCTTGGAACCATTTTTTGCGCAGATTTTTTTCATCCCCAATTCGTTAATCAAAATCTGATAAACAGTAGTGTAATTTAAATTTAACTCTTCCCCGATCATTCTTGTCGTCAACCGACGATTTGAACGCACAAGATCCCGTATTCTATCGACATTTTCATCGGTTCTTGAAAATGAAAGCCTTCCGCTGCGTGGTTCATCTTCGATTGACTCTCTTCCTTCTGAGAATGCCTTAAACCACCGAAAAACCTTGGCTCTTGAAAAACATTGTCTCCGTAGGCAGAAAGTTTTGCAAAAGTAACCATTGCGATGTGTCTGAAGTCTGAAGCAAAACCTGATAGCACACCGTTACTCAAAATTAATGGCACTCATTTTTAAAACGCACTAGAAAAAGCCGGTTTAAGAAAACAGTCACAAAGAACAAACAAATGACTGTAACAAACTTGTACTGAAGGTGCATTACATGTTAACCTACCGCCCTTCCAAGTCCCGTCTCCGCAGTGTTGCTAGATCGGGCGTTACGTTGCCAGTCTCATTACTTAATTTACACACCTCATATGATGTTTGGAGTAAGATCACGTGTCCTCTGTTTATTTAGTATGTTCTAGGTGAATAGTACAGACTACATCACAAAGTACAGTAGGTGTCGTAGAAAGTGCCTTACAAAGCGTAAACATTGCGGCCTACAAAATCCTACAATTCTTACTTATAATCAATAATTAAGGATATTCAATAGTGTTACGAATGTAAGATGAACTTAAGTTTTATTATTCTTGTTTATGCTAACTTCACGGAATCTAAGTGCGGCCCTGGTATACAACAAAAGGTTCTGTCCATAGGCAGTACATATTACAGACGTACTGAGTTTAGGTCGTTTACAATTCAGTAGCAAGAACATACCAAATGTTGGGACGTGAATTATTACGTGTAAATATGGCTCCAATATGATTAATTATTGTGCTGTGGCCATCTTTGTAATGTAGGTACTACTAGTAACTAATAAAGAAGTTATGAAACATTAGGGTGGGTTGGTGACGCCTATGTATGACATTACAGACTACAAGAAAAAAAAACATGAAAAACATGGCAGCTCAGTGGTGGGACGTAAGGAAAAAACGTGTGTCTTGGGTATGATTGGTTGGTGTGGAAAAAGGCTCTACGTCCACATTATAAAAAAAAATTGTTTATGGGTTAGGGGGGGATAACTCATTATGCAATAACGGTTCTAACTCGCGCGAATGCTGTGAGATTTTGACAAAATAACCCACGGCTCCTATTGGCGGACTGGCGAACCATCTGCAGAAAAAAATTCAATTCGGCTTGGTGGAATCTCATTGTGTGACATCATACTATGGATTTTTCAGATAACTCGAAAACGGTTCGATGGATTTTCAGTTTGTAAACGGATGCCCATATTGCCCATATTGCCCATATTGCACACGCCCCGTCGTTATAACCACTTTTCAGATTTGTATCTACAGCTCTTGAGGTAAAAATGTTTTGGGCGTGACTTCAACACTTTTCTTCAAGTCCTCTGTGTAAAAACCCCACAGATCAAGTGCACGTGCTACTTGCTGCGCCATTTACAGATAAGCGATCGGCCACGTTTCGAACTAAATATCCCGTTATCAACTCACCACGTAAATAAACCGTCAAAATAACCAATTTCCAACCAAAAGATTGGAAAACAGAACCTAACTTCAATATGCACGTAAACATGATATTTGTATATCTTGGACTGCTGAGGAAAAATCCAGGATCTGTTTAACTTCATTGTCAAAATTTGCTTCTCTCCTTAAAACAAACAATAAAATAGAACTCGACATGTTTATGAGATTTCAGAGTCACTGAATCCAAATATCTTTTTCTGTTTACCCTAATAGGGCAACATTTATTCTTAATCTAACATCGTCGAACCTAACCTCAAAAAACTTTAATCTCCAAAATAACCGAGTTGATTCTGACCTGAGACCAAACGGACCCCGGATTCGGGCTCAGCGACTCGGAAAACATAAGAATATCATATACATGATGTTTATTATGCGTTTATCAAATTACATTTTTAATTACCTACTTAAAGAAAGTAATGCTTGGTTTCATGTCACGTATCTACACATTCAGTTATATTTTTACAGTTTATTTTTTTATTACAATTTTTCGCTTTATAAAAAATAAATTTTATAAACAACAGATGTTCACCGAGCAACGTCTTCGCTTGACTTCATCGGTTTGTCTGCATGGCTGTAAAACATTTCCAGTACAAAATGCTGGGATGAAATAAAAATTCAAATTACCATAACTTTTACAGATCTTGAAATTTCGAAAAAATCAAGTATAAAAAGGTTTTATATCTAACTTGGCGAAAAAATATTTAATAAATATTCTATAAGCTGTTTCCAAGAAAATCTTATGAGGCAGACGTTTTTTGAAATTTTGTTTCCGCAAGTTTCGATTGAAGTTTTTTTGCTATTAGAGCCTTTTACATTGATGTAGTATTCATACCCTAAAATATCATAAGGGTCCCATGCTTCGTTACGAAAATAAGAGAAATTCAAAATCCACCAGCCGCCATTGTCGCTATCCATGATCACTCATACTGATCTATGTCCTATCTACTAAAACTAAACACTCATATGGCATATGGGCTACGTTTCAGTGAAACTTGTATGTCCATAGCAGTTTCTAAGATGAACCACGTACATTATCAATAACACAGGCCAACAAAATTTGACTGATTTTCGGAAGCAGAACTTTTCAGAAGGTTTCCGGCACAGTGGTTTTTGCATTTTTAGGTTAGGATATCTCAAAAACATGACTGACATGATAGAGCAATTCTGAAGCCACAGTCGGATTCAGCGCACCGAAAACCTTCAGAATAGTGTAGCAAAGTTTCTCCTTTCAAAAATAAACCAAATTTTTAATTAAAAACTTTGAAATGAGGTGAATGAAATTTTTGTCTGCCATATTGAATTTTTAGAATCTGATATTGGATATGTAATCAACAACCTTTAAAATGCTATACAGTAATTTAACAGTGGGCGCATTCAGGGACGCTCAGCCGCTGACCGCTATGTTAGTAGTAGACCGTTAGTAGTTAGCCTTTTCTGACAGTCAGCGGCTTAACACTCCCTGAATCGTTTGTATGCGTTTCGCAAAGATCTAGAAAAAGTAATATGTTCTATGGCATAGATAACTTTCATGAATCATGACTTCATAATTCCCTGCCGTGTTCTGTGCTTAAAGACACTTAAAAAAAAAGGTTCGTTTTCTTTTCCATAACTTTTCTTTATAAACAAGCAATATTTTTTGTTTTCTATGACTTTTGTTTAAAAGTAGGTTAAATTACAGTTGCTCACAGCATAGATAAAACGACAGATAGAATCATGATAGAATTATTATCCAGTCAGCATCTCAGCAATAATATTTTAGGCTTAGTAAATTGGTCAGCCGCTGAGATCAAAAAAGTGTCAGCCAAGTCCATTCAGGGAAGTAGCTAAGTTAGCTACTCAGCCGCTGAGCGTCCCTGAATGCGCCCAGTGTTTAGAAAAATACGCTCAAAGAGGTAAGTACCTTGTATTCTGCTTTTGGCTTGCATTTGAGTAGATCGGTGAAACATTCAAATTGACAAATTGAATCAAAACAACTTCAAATTGACATATCTCAGTGAAACAAATCCAGTCCAGATATCTATCTGGACGATTCAAAGTTGCCTTTAAAGAGAAAGAATCATACGTTTAGATGCTATTACTAGTTATGTAGAAACAAAATACCTTATGATATATGAATATGTCAAAAAACAGTGTTTTTTGGACTTTTTAGGTTAGGATATCTCAATAAATTGACGTTATGGAGCAATTCTGAGGCCAGATGCGGATTTGGAACACCGAAAACCTTCGGAAAAGTGTACTAGAGTTTCTGCTTTCGAAAATCAATCAAATATTGTTGGCCTGTGGAATCTGATGGTATGTATGTATAAGCAGTAATGTATCACAAGTTGGTATTTATGTCGAAAACGTCAAAAGGCTTAAACGGAAAATCTATTATAATGGAATGGTTTTGATTTTTTTTCTTGCAAGGGGGGTGGTGGAACATTTTTGTTTTTGCGAAAGGGGGCGATGGCCCCAAAAAGTTTGAGGACCTGTGGTCCAGTTGGTCTATGGATCTTATGCACCATTATCACGATGTGACGGAATTTCAAATTCCGCCAGCCGCCACTGGGCAGCAACGGCGGCAACGAACAGCGGCAGCGGCAGCGGCAGTCGAGGCCGGGGAGGCTGAGCAGCCGGCAGCCGGCGACGGCGGCGGTGAACGGCGAAGCGATACATGCAGCAGGAGCTGCGGTGCGGGTCGTCGACCGCGCACATGTCATTCTAACTGTCCGCAAATCTACACCGTCGCTTCTGGGAAGCGAACCCCACACCTCGCGACGGCACATTCCACGCATTCATACCTCAGCCGGCCGACCGACCGTTCCGTTCCCTTCCGTTCCACGTCCACGCTGCGCAGACATTGGGTCAATTGAAATATCTTATCAAACCGTTTAATAGGCGGCTCGAATTGTGTCCGCGTCTAGTCCCCGCGTCTGTGGTGCAAAACGAGAAAATTAGGACAACTTTTGGACGAAATCTATTGCCACTACCTTTAATTTGTTTTATAACAAAAATATCATTAGAAATGGCCAGAAGGCAGTGTTATTACTAGAGCTCGTAGGTTAATAATAGATTCCAGGACCGGTCTGCACGCGATTGGAATATTGTTGTAACGAGCCGTTGTAACGAGCAAAAAAAAAAGAACAATCAAATCTGGCTATGAACAGAGAGATGGAAATAGTGGTTATGTCAAAGCTCAAAGCGAAACTTTGTTGTTGTCATACTTTTGACAACTGACTGTCACAATTGTAAAATAAATAATAGCTGTCACATAATGTAACGGCCTTGACAATTAAACAAGGTTTTAAATTTAAGATATAAGAATAAAAATACGTCTTTTTCGCACGGCCGACTTTGATGACGTTTTTTTTTAGATGGCTCGTTGTGTGCCACATTAATGAAGTACCTCTGCAACTTCTGTTCATATGTACATAGTACAATCGTAGTTCAATGAAATAACGCTGCAAGGGCGTAGCCAGGGGGGGGGTCAAGTAAAAACCAAAATAGTCAGGAGATTGCGCTTGCCGTTGCCTCCAATGAATTTTTTGTTTTGTTTTTTTTGTTTAATCTGCATTAGACCGCCCCCCCCCCCAAAGAAAAATACTGGCTACGCCCTTGTAACGCTGTCATATTGGAATATACAGTTCAGACAAGTTGTCCAGAACGCTGTGAGTGGAAAGTACGTGAAAGTAAGGTAGTTTGCCTGCAGAAAATCTTAGGCAATTGAGGACCCTGCTGCAAGAACAATGCAGCTCTATTTTCAACGCGTGGCGAGGTTAGCTGCTTATAATTTCGATAAAATTATTAGGCGTTATTTAACGCAAATTCCACACATCTCAGTGCATGGAGTATATATACTGACATATGCTGAGCTGCGTCGAATTTGCGTTAAATAACATCTAATATTTGTATCGAAATTATAAGCAGCTAACCTCGCCACGCGTTGAAAATGGAGCTGCATCGTTCTTGCAGCAAGCTCCTCAATTATACGTAGCACCACTGTCTGAGGACATACAAAAAATATAGTCTTGGAGTTGCACCATAAACTTATATGGCTTAATATTGGCGACACAACGGGTGCTATAGGCAGAAAATAGTTAGCACAGTGGTTGCCGAAGTGTTATCCTAATGTTGACAATCTTATAGTAAATGTGAAACAAGTATTGGTGAAAGCAACATATTGAAGGAAAAAGTTTTCGGATGTTCTGCCAAGGACACCACTATCAGCCTATTGTAACTCGTTGGGGCAGATAGGCACAGGTAGTTATTTTAAGTGACAGTCGCCATAGCTTAACTCTTGAACATATGGAATAGTCATTAATAACACAGCACTACAACATTTTTTTGGGCGGCACCCGAAACCGGGCCATGTCTCATATGTTTTTGGGGTCGTTAATCACGAATCTGAACTCCAAATTATTCTATCACATCAAATTTTTGTTTTAACTTAAAAAAAATCCAAAAATGTTTGAACGTTAATCAAATAAAAAATGATATTATTACGGGAAGATGACTGGAAACAATATAGTAAGAAATTTGTATAATCAAAATATAATAATAATAATAATAATAATAAATAAATAAGTTTATTGAAAAGGCAAAACAGTACAAGTACAGTGTCCCTTCTTCAAAAGGAATGTGTCTCAACATGGTTGATTTACAACACCTCCAGGAATTCTTACATAAAAATAGACTAAATTAGCTATGAGTTATATAATATGTAATAATACAAACGGTTATGAACTAATAATAGAAAAACAAATGGTTAAATAATCGATTTATTAGAACATGCCCATATCAATATATTCCAGATTAGAAGAAAGTATATCATCGTTTAATTTATGTTTTACTGTTTCCAGTGACAAATTGCGATTGCGAGTAGAGTGTTAAGAACATATGCAGCCATGTAGGAAAAAGAAGATTTGAACAATCTATATCTGAAAAATCTACAAATTCTACGTCAATAAACCCCAAATAAAAAAATCCAAACTCCTGAACTCCAATTTTTACTATGTAGTAAAAATCTTAACCAAACGACTCTAAACGAATCAAATTTAACACAACAGAATAGCAAACACAAGAATCTTAACCAAACGACTCTATACGAATCAAATTTAACACATCAGAATGGTAAACACAACAATTTGGTTGTAACCAAACGACTCACAACGAATCAAATTTAACACAACAGACGGGAAAACATGCCAAGTTCTTAATCAAACGAATCTAAACGAAACTACATTTAACACAAAACAAGGGAAAATCTTAACCAAACGACTACAAATAAATCAAATGTAACACAATAGAGAGATAAACACAATAATGTATCTTTCTGTTGTGTTAAATTTGATTCGTTTAGAGTCGTTTGGTTAAGATTTTTACTATATAGTAAAAATTGGAGTTCAGGAGCTTGGATTTTTTTATTTGGGGTTTGTTGGCGTAGAATATTTAGATCTTGGTTATACAAATTTCTTACTATATTGTTTTCAACTATCCTCCAGTGATAATATCTTTTGTTATTTGATTACCGCTCAAAAATTGAGCAAATTCTTGTTTTTTGGACGTTTCTTAAGTTAAAACAAAAATTTGATGTGCTAGAGCAATTTGGAGTTCAGATTCGTGATTAACGACCCCAAAAAATATGAGAGATATGGTCCGGTTTCGGGTGCCGCCCAAAAAAAAATTTGTGGTGCTGTGTAATTTACGGAAACTCATATCGTAGTACGGACATGCTATTACCGTGTATTTGCAAGTACAACAATCACCATCACATGTATAAGGTAAGACCTCTTTAACATTTCGGAATGCACTGATTGTGGTATCCTGGAGCCGCCCCTTGTAAAGTACGCATCTATTATTAACATCCGAGCTAGTTATTACTGGGGTTCGGAATGTTTGCCGTCGACACCATCATTTCGTTATTAAGTTGCCAAAACCTATTTAAACTGCCAAAACACGTCTGGCTATACTGCCCATACTTTTCTATATCATCGTCATTATGCTCCCACATATACACATAGGAATTGAAGTCGGAGGCAGAAATGGCAGAATCGGAGTCGCAACAATGTGCTTACAAAACCTGCCAGGGTGGCATATTTAACATTCTCGTCTATCGGAGTCGTGTCCTGGGTATAGAGGTCCCTGACTGTCAGTGCATGGCCTGCCATACGGCGCCTGAGGCTTTGATGCATTTACTGTCGGCTTGCCTGGCATAACATGCAGTCTCGGCCTATATCCATAGACATGATGGAGCCCAGAGAGTGCTTTCCTAGCATCTAAGGCAAAGGCACTCGTATGGCATAGACGAAACGCCAATGTTTCCTTACGCTCCGTCGGATATTGGATCGTGGAAAACGAGAGATGCCGAATTTATTGGAACTACTCTTTTCCTGCAGTCAGGCAGATACAAGCCAACAAGCCTGACGTAATCTTCCTCGACGAACGGTCTCCGCCGAAACGAATATTGCATTGTCGTGAAAGAGGAGGAAAAGCGGATAAAACATCGGGATTTACATTGTGAACTCCGCAGGTTCCATCCAGAACTATCTGTTAGATTAATGGTGCTGATTATAGGAGTCCTCGGTGGAATGAGATGTACAGTGCTTTCTAAACTTAAACAATACCAGCATTTCGTTATTAAAGAAATATTTTTAAAAGCAGTCCTCACCACGTATCTCTTCATGAGGAAAGAACCTACAAAGATAGTAGAAGTTTACATTGCCTACAGAATTAAAAAAAAAATATTTCATTTATAAAAAATACATACTTGAAAAATGAACCCTTTTTCCTAGAGTTTCTATAGAAATCAGTGGATTAATGGATTACTTATTTCAAATGTCTACGCAATGAACAATATTCAAATTAGACAACAGAACTAAAACAGTCAATTAGCAGTAATAAAATTTTCTGAATGATTGGCATAAAAGCTCTTAAAAATGCCGATGTAAATGCGACATTAACTTCAAATATGTATGTATAACAGCGCAGTATTCCATATGTACAGAAAACTAATTTGAATTATCCCGAAAGAGGTCGATTTTTACTTTGAAATAAATATATAAAAAAGAAACTAGGAAGGGGATAGTGCGGCACCTCGTTCGAAATAGATTTTGATTCTCGTTTCAGCACTATTAATAATCACGCATTAATAATGCGAATTAATAACCGGGAAAATGAATTTTGAAGATATAAAATGTTAATAATGTCTTGCAAAACCAGTTGAGGTGTTTTTTTGTTAAATTATTGTTCGGGAAAGGCTGAGGCTAGTGTTGTTTTTTTAATTCGTGATACTTTTGAAAAATTGCACGCGCCTGAACTGTTTTCAAACTAAAGTGCAGAGACTCACATAACATTAATATTCAAAATGACAGCCAATCACCTCTTGACAATACGCAACGCGATCTCTGGTGCCTAGTATTTTTGTACTAAACCGCCCGTAAATAAAGACGTTTATTATTATTATTATTCTTATCATCTTTGAATTCTGAGATGACATTTTGTATGACATTTTATAAAAACCTAATGTATTTACCAGTGATTCTAAGTTTATTACGAGAATCTGTATTTTCAGTTTATTAAATAACCACCTTTTTTACAATTATAAATCCTGTATCCTGAACATAAAAAGCAGTTTTCTTACTCCGTTAAGACCTGCTTGGGATATCGATTGTTGAAATGCAAAACCTCATAAGTATTTTTTGCTACACATCGTTTATGGCACTATTAGTTTAAACAGATCATTATCCTTTAAAGTGCACCAACTTATAAGTGTACTAAACTTGGCAGAAACGAGACTAACTAACTAGTAATATTTCGAAGGTTGCCATAGTTTATATTGAAATTATATCACACTATTCATCATATTACATATAGCGGACGTTGTATAACAGCTATCACGGGACTACTGCAACAAATACGAATTGTGGCGACCTCCATCACATGCTACGCGAGTTGCCTATGTGTTGCATCACCATATGCTAACTTTACTCATGTAACTATCTATTTAAATTTAAGACTAAAACAGCAATCTGTTGAAAACTCACAAAAATATTTTCATATTTTAAAAGAAGAAACTTATTAAAAGGTCTGCCTTAAAGAGGTTTTTCTGTACATCCTTAAGTACACGAGGCATAATTTTTTACTTACTAGTTTATATTTGGTTAGTTTGGCACCTATAAAATATAAAACGTTTTTCCTTTCTTATATAACATTAACTTGTGTAAAATGACTCATGAGGTTTCGCAGTTTAATCATCGATATACGAAACAAGTTTTTGTTACTGTTGATACTAAACTTCCACTTCATAAGAATGTAGAAATAAAATCATATCAAAGTACATTTACGGTAGCATATAGGAACAAATGCATAATAAATTAGAGTACCATCGAATTAAACGAGTCATATCTTCATGTCACTGTGTCACATATATTCATGTTGTATGTTCCTTAGGTAAGTAACATAGGCAACACTTTATGCGCAAACATGTATTAATTATTAAATAACCTTAAGACCCACTGCACACCGACAGTCGGTCACCGACTATTTTGAAGGAAGACACCGCAGACCAATCCAACTTTTTAGTCGGGCCGTGTTTTTAGTCGTCTGCGGTGTCTCATTTAAACGTATACGTTGCATTCATACAGACAAAATTGTAGGTGACCGAGAGTCGATAGGTCGTCTACGGTGGGCCTAAATGATATCGGTGCGTTAGCAAGAGCTTAAAATTGCGTTAACTGAATCGACCATAATTAGAGTTGCCACCTCCATGAAAATGACCCGGAGGCTCCGGGTTTCCACGAAGTATCTCCGGACTCTTACGGATTTCTTACGTTATTCTCCAAGTCAGCTTTGAAATTGAAATTTGTATTTATAAATTTATATAATTGTGAATTATATGTTCCATGTATATGTCGTTTAAAATACACTCGATTCCCTCTTAAGTCACCAAATCCGTGCATCATCTTCTCGCTTAAGTTGCGAAATTTATTCTCTCTTT